>APFE031747288.1:0-19111 GCA_000404065.3 Pinus taeda
ATAAGATTTCTGAAGCCCATGGAATATGTTGGAATATTCATTAAATAGTGGTGGTTACAAAAAGGAATACATTGTCATTGAGGATGTCATGGTCATTTACCAAAGTAAGTGAACTTTTATCAAATTTAAGATTTATAACTTATGAAAGAATTCAATTCATTTGATGTGTAATTCTTGCATTGGATACTATGCATGCTTAAAATCATCATAGAAGTTATTTGTATAAAGCTATACTAATGATTGTTTTTGTGTTCACGAATTTATAGACATACACGCACAAACAAACAAATGATTAGTTAAACTAGAAACACAAATATTTAAAATTCTGCCATCATAAAACATGGATTTGTAACTAATTATGAATATATATTGATCAAAAATACTTATAAAATAATTTGATTCTCAAAGACGCATTGAATAATGATACTTACAAAAACATCCATATCCATTCATGATGTTATTGTGATTTGCAAAAATAAATGGAATTTTATTAAACTGAATTCTAACTTAAACATAGCCACCACTCTATAGCCATCACTCTATTGAAAAATTCTATAACCATCACTCTATTAAAAAATAAAAATTAAATATTAAAAAATCAATTACAAAATATATATATATATATATATATATAATATATATATAAGATTATATATATTATATATATATATAATTATATATTAATTATATATATATATATATAATAAAAAATTAAGGATTAAAAAACATATGGGATACATAATTTACAAACTTAAAATACATATAACTAAATTTGTGAAAGCATATTTATGAGTCATTAATTGTGCTATGTTGAAATTTGTGTATACCTTATAATAGGATTTCTAGAATTTTAATTTAATAATCAATAATCAATAGGTTGATGCTAGAGATTTAATAATCAATAATTAATATTTTTAATATTATTCATGAATAAAATGTTGAGATTTATTTAAAATTTAGTTATGATCTTTGCTCCTTCTCAATTTAAATAAAAAAAATATTTCATAACTAATTTAAAATATCCCATATATATATATATTAATATATAATATATATAATATTATATATATATATATCATTTTGACTTAAAATTATTTATTGGTTTTATTATAGCTATTGTGACCATATAGTTAAATGGATTGAAAATTTCTATAGCCATCACTCTTTGATGAGAATAAAAACACTAACCCCATTATACATATTGCATTAACCGGATTAAAAAATACATAAAAGTTAACTAAACTATATTATTATTATTATGATTGGAGTTATAAAATATATAAAAATATGTTTATCCATGTAGATTCACATACACATGAAAGGAATGCCTTATTTTGGATTGGAGTGACTTTAACTTAATCAGGCAGAGAACGTTAGGGATGGTTTTGAGATAAGGGTTTTGAGATAAGTAGAGTCTAACCTCAGTAATATAGATGAAATCCTTCAATTTGATGCTCTATTTTAAAGTAATAACATTAGTATTGTACATGTGTTCTCGTATAAAGAAGAAATATATCGAGATGAAAATCGAGTTATTGTTTAATCATAAAATGAAAACTATAGGAATATTGTACAATATTGGAAGGAACTCCATGTATGAAGGGTAGTTCATTTTGAAAAAATTGAGAAAAATAGAAATTACATTGAAATGCTTTAAGGGGATCATAACCAACCTATGATACATCGCAACCAGTGTAGATATATTTTATTATGTTTACATATATTTTAATGTTTTTACTAAAATATATTTATTAATTTGTGAATAACCATCAAAAAAAATAAAATTGTATTGTAATATTATTCTCTTCCAAATCACCTCGAAGGTGTCCTCCATATGTCACATTCATTCAAAGGGTGATTTCAACGAGGTTAGTGAAACATTAATATGTGTATAATGGTTTCCCTATATTTTTAAAAATATCTTTTAAATTATACTTATAAAGAAATAAATGGGAATGCATTGGATATTTGCATAATATCAGTGAAAGTCATTGCCATTGAACTCAACAATGCCTTAGATTTCAATACAAAGCCTCAACATTTAACTTAGAATTGATTAGACAAAATGAAATAAAAAAGAAAAACAAAACAAAGAATAAAATATTAAAAAAATATCGGAATACATAATTTACAAATTTAAAATACATATAACTAAATTTGTGAAAACATATTTATGATTTCTTTTTTCTTGTTATTTTGATACGTGTGTATACCTTATAATAAGATTTATAGAATTTTAATTTAATTATCAATAATCAATAGGTTGATGCTAGAGATTCAATAATCAATGATTAATATTTCTAATATTAGTCATGAATAAAAGGTTGATATTTATTTAAAATTTAGTTATTATCTCTATTCCTTCTCAATTTAATTAAAATTTTATTTCAAAAGTAATTTAAAATATACTATATATATAGAATATTTTGACTATAAAATGATTTATTGGTTTTATTATAGTCATTATGACCATATAGTTATATGGATTGGAAAATTTCTATAGCTATCGCTCTACAACAAGAATCAAAACACTAACCCCATTATACATATTGCATTAAAAAAATCATAAAAGTTAACCAAACTATATTATTATTATTATTATTATATTTATTATTATTATTGGAGTTATATATTATATAAAAATATGTTTATGCATGTAGTTTCACACCCACTATTATTATGGAAATCCTTTAATTGGAAATAGTTCTTCTTAAATTAATTAATTTGAGATAATTTAATTACTAGAGTATACCTAACTTGGATCTAAATATTATCATTGATATATCAATATTACCATGTATATTCCATGGGTTCAAAAATCTTATCATTTATATGTTAATATTACCATGAATATTCCAACACATTCCATGGGGTTTAAATATCTATGATCAACCTAATAATTAAATTATAACTATGGAAGATCTATTCCTACAACTAGCATAATTATAGGCATATATATTTTGGAATTTATTTTATATTTAAGTTAAAATAAAATATTAACATTAAATTAACACAAAGTAGGGAAGTCACATAAATTAAATGGTGGAAGTAAAAATAAATTTAAATCCATGATAACCATGAGCATCGTTACTCCTTTACTCCTATCACTTTTCATAGATTCAAAAAAATTTAGACATTAGCTAAATTATAACTTTATTACAAATTATATTGTCATTGTTTATAAAAATATTTTTTTGCATGCACATTTCAACAACAGCAAAAAATATTAGTGGAAAGTTGATGTAGGAGCATCCAGCTCTGAGGAGACAGAAGGTGGTTGACGGTCTCGTGGAGAGACAAGAACAAACAAATCATGCATGCATAGCTGGCAGGTTGTTGGACTTGTCGGTTATTTTACTTTTCTTTATTATCTGTTTTATTTTCCAGAAGGTCGTTAGGACCATAGCAATTACAGATTGTGAACTGTTTCTTTTTAATTAGAAATTAGTTAATAGTAGATTAATATTTTACCTGAGGGTCATTAGAACCATAAAAGCCACAAACTATGAATTGTTTTAGTTAGGAAACAGTTAAATGGTTAACCAACAACTTTGTAAAAATAACTGGTGGACAGTTACATGAATTCGGGTTGGACAGTTAAACCTGAACAAAATAATAGTTGTACCTACGAGATATTAAAAAGGCGAAAGAAAAACAGTGAGGGGATTCCTCAAACTGAGAAAATAAATTACAGTTATTTGAAATAAAATTTGTTTTTTTTCAATTGGAGCACCACTGTAACAAAATACTTTCATGCGTTGATATATAAATTCTGTGTAACTAAATTGCATTGAAATAACAAAGACAACAAGTGTTCACAGGAAGAGCAGGGCGTTGCTACAAAAACCACTTCCAGACAAAGAAAGACGAATAATTACGAACGTAGGCTATCAACTAGGTACTACCATAGAAACCCTCACGTTATTTACGACAAATGTAAGTGCTGGAATGAAAACCCAAAAAATGTATCATTTTATTAACTAATATAACCAAAGCATACAAGAGTCTTGAGCGTCTCACGCTCCATTAGAAAAGTTCGTTTGAAACAGAGCTTCGAAACAGAGTTTTCAACCAAGACAACGATATAACCGAACAGAACTAAAGAGTTATCACAACGAGGAAGCAACCGAACAAATTCGGTGCGAACGAGGGTTGCAATAACCAAATACCAATATTACAGAATGAGGGTTTCAATAAATATACAGAACGAGGGTTTCGATAACAAAACATAAATATTACAGGTCAACTGAAGAGTTACACAGCCGAGAGAAGTACTATTTGTTCACTGCTCAGGTGACAAAACTAATATAAATCGAAGTCTCTAAGACCACTACAGTTTACAAATAAGCCAACACGGAAAGACCCTACCCGTAGAGAAGGATTGGGAGGGTTCAAACTCGTGCCAGAAACCGCAGAGAGTGTAAAGCAACGGCGGCCAGCTCCCTCGAGCAAGCTGCAAAAAAAAAAACGAAGTGGAGGTAGGTTAATACACACAGTAACCACGGAATAATCCTTAAAACCAGCAAACGAAGAGTATGAGATATTAGTCTTTACCTAGAGTCGAGGAGGCGGCATCGAAAAACCAAACAACAACTACAATCCTGATGATAAGGAGCGAAGGCGTTAGAATCTGAAGGAAAAGCGGAAACCAAGTCTGGCATGGAACCAGAGTTTACCTCAGTAGCCGAGTTGAAACGCAATGGAATGATGGGGACCCTGTCACAAAGTTAAATCCACAAATTAACAGGCGAGAAACAACGTTTAATAGCAGAGAAAGCTCAACAAACAGCAAGTCAAAATATATTTACAGTGCAGGAGCGGACGGTGTCACCATAATCATCACAACCCAACCTTCAGAGCGACGGAAGGCTGAAGGCAATCATAGAAACATAGTGCTGAAACCAGACGGGGAGGCGCAGATAAACCCCACAGAGCGGAGCTAAGGTTTATCGCGGCGAACAGGCGAAAATGGTAAGTGAATAGGCTGAGGGTTGACAAAAGGCGGATAAGGGAGACCGGCAGGTGGTCAAGCATAACTGGTACCATAGGTTAGTACCCCGAAAATATCAAGAGGAGCGTAAAACAACCAATAAATTCAACATCTGTCACATTAAAGTGTACAGTCTAATCACCCAAGCCGCGTTGGAGAGGCGGGAAGCCATCAAAAGTGGTATCAGAGCTAGTTTGTTGAATTGGAACAAATGGAAGTTGAAGGAAGAGGAAGAGGAAGAGGAAGAGGAAGGGGACGAGCAGTCCGTAGGATAGCAGATATGGGACTTCATGAGGAGATTCACGTTTTGCGTGAAAGATTGATAGTGGTGGAGGCTGGGGGAAGGAGAGACCCAGCAGATGAACTTCGATTATTAAAGTCAGTTTTGTTGTCCAGTCATAAGCCAAGGCATGAGTTACCCACTTATGACGAGAGTTTGTCTGCAGATGTGTTACTAGATTGGTTGAGTGAAGTAAATAAATACTTTGAGTTTGAGGAAACCAGTGAGGACAAACAAGTGAAGTTCGCCGCCACCAAACTAAAAGGATATGCGTCCTTGTGGTGGGACAACATTCAGGCGGAGAGGAAGAGGCTACACAAACAGCCTATAAAGAAGTGGGCCAGAATGGAGGCAAAACTGAAAGAAAAATTTCTTCCAAAAGATTACCAGATCATGCTGTATAGAGAGGTGCAGAACTTGAAACAAACAGGAATGATTGTTAAGGAATTTACAGAGGAATTTTATAAGTTGAATTTGCGAGCAGGGTATGTGGAAGATACCCCAGAAAAAACAGCCAGATTTGTGAATGGCTTGAGAGGGGAGATTCTGGATGAAATCGATATCCTCTCACCCCAAACGTTGGATGAAGCTTACCAGTTTGCACTGAAGGCAGAGGAGAAAATTAACCGGAAGCAGAACGCCATGAGAGGAGGTGGAACTGGCAGGGGAAAAGGTAAGGTTTTTGGTAGAGGTAGAAGTACAGGTCCAAATGAGGAAGGCAACAGTTCCAAGTCTGCTGGGACAACAGAGAAGGACAATGGCACTAGAGAGGGACGACCAGCTCAACGAGGGCGAGGATTTAGTCGGGGCAGGGGAACTGTCCAGTGCTATCGTTGTCACAAATTGGGACACAAGTCGTATGACTGTCCTGAAGGTGAACCAGCAAGTGGGAGAGGAACTTATGTTGCTCAGCCTGAGGATGTTGAGGAGACACCTCAAGAAGCAGAAAACACACCGGAGACAGGGGAAGCCTTGGTGTTGAATAAAGTGTTGTTAAAACCAGCAAAAGAGGTTGCAGAACCGGATCAGCGAAAGGCTTTGTTCCGCACTGTCTGCAAGTCACAGGGTAAGTGCTGTAAATTGGTCATTGACAGTGGGAGTATCGACAATTTAGTAGCTGTGGAGATGGTAGAAAAGCTGGGATTGAAGAAACTGAAGCATCATACTCCCTACAAAGTGTCGTGGCTGCAAAAAGGGCATCAGCTATTAGTGGATGAACAGTGTGAGGTGGAGTTTCAAATCGGTAGGTACAAGGATAAGATCCTTTGCGATATCATGCCAATGGATGTTTGTCGCTTACTGTTGGGATGACCTTGGTAGTTTGATAGAAGTGCAGTTCATGACGAAAAAACCAACTGCTATAAGTCTGTTAAAGATGGGATCAAGCATATGCTTGTACCCATCAAGGAGGAAAATACAGCAGAAACTAGTGGGGTGAAGGCACTACTGATGGGCGGAAAGGAATTTGTAAAACAGATTGAGGACAACGAAATAAATTTTGCTGTCATAAGAAGATCAAAGGAAGTAGTACTACATACACAGATATCAGATTTACCCAAAGAAGTTCAGAAGTTGCTGCAGGACTTTGGAGACATTGTGGTAGATGATCTTCCAGATGAATTACCACCAAGGAGAGGTATTAGTCACTGTATTGACTTTATACCAGGAGCAAGCCTGCCAAATAAAGCAGCTTATCACATGAGTCCTAAAGACCATGAATAAATCAGGAAATAGGTCCAGGAGTTGTTGGACAAAGTTTTGATTCGAGAAAGCATGAGCCCCTGTGCAGTACCAACCGTTTTGGCTCCAAAGAAAGGAGGAGAATGGAGAATGTGTACAGATTCCAGAGCTATTAACAAAATTATTGTCAGGTACAGGTTTCCCTTACCGAGAATGGATGATATGATGGATTGTTTGAGTGGGGCGGCTTATTTTTCGAAGATTGACTTGAAAAGTGGATATCACCAGATCCGAATTCGGGAAGGAGATGAATGGAAGACAACTTTCAAGACGAATGAAGGCTTATATGAATGGCTGGTGATGCCATTTGGGTTGAGCAATGCTCCCAGCACGTTCATGTGCCTGATGAATGAGGTGCTAAAGGAATTTAATGGTAACTTCGTAATAGTTTACCTGGACGACATTTTGATTTTTAGCAAGACTAAAGAGGAACATTTCAAACATTTGCAGAGTGTGTTGAGGAAGTTGCAACAGAACAAGCTGCTAATTAATTTGAAAAAGTGTACTTTTTTTCAGCGAGAATTAGTGTATCTGGGCTTTGTCATTGTAGAAAATGAACTAAAAATGGACCCAGAAAAGGTGACAGCTATAGTTAGCTGGCCTTCTCCGAAAAGTTTATTTGAAGTCCAAAGTTTCCACGGACTATCCAGTTTTTACAGGAAATTTATTAGAAATTTCAGCGAGATTTGCGCACCGATGTTAGATACGATCAATAAGATGAATCAGCCATTTTACTGGACTGAAGCAGCAGAAAGTAGTTTTCATATTTTGAAAAAGAAGATTACTGAAAGACCAATATTAAGACTGCCTGATTTCAACAAACCTTTTCAAGTTCGTTGCAATGCCAGTGGCACGGCCATTGGGGTAGTCCTTAGTGAAGAGGACAGACCAGTTGCTTATTTCAGTGAAAAGCTAAACAAGAGCAGGCAAAAATACTCAACCTACGACAAGGAGTTTTACGCAATTGTGCAAGCTTTGAAACATTGGCGACATTATCTGTTAGGTAACGAGTTTGTTTTGTTTACTGATAACTCTGCATTGCAGTACATTATGCAACAGCATAAATTGAACCATAAGCATGCAGCTTGGGTTGAGTACTTGCAGAATTTTACATTTGTATTAAAACACATTAGTGGGCAAGCAAATAAGGTGGCAGATGCATTGAGTAGAAGAACGTTGCTTCTACAGGAGAGCACGATGCAGGTTTTGGGCTTTGAGCACTTAAAAGAGATGTATCAGACCGATACTGAATTTAGGGAGGCCTATGAGGCTTGCCAAAACCCGCTGTTATGAAATAACATCATGTGGTTAGACTATAATCTACAGGAAGGATTGTTGTTTAAGGGAGGACAGTTGTGTATTCCCAACTATTCTATGCGGGAAAACATTATACTGGAAAAACACAGTGGGGGTCTGGCTGGACATTTCGGTATCGACAAAACGATTTCTCATGTACGACATTTTTATTTTTGGCCAAAGTTGCAGTGGGATGTGCAGAGGTAGGTGAGTAGATGTAAAATTTGTCAACTGGCAAAGGCTCACAGTCAGAACACTGGACTTTATACGCCATTACCCATCCCTAGCCGACCATGCGATTCAGTTAGTATGGATTTTGTACTGGGTTTGCCGAAGACACAACGAGGTTTTGATTCAGTAATGGTTGTGGTAGACCGATTTTCAAAAATGGCACACTTTGTACCATGCAAGAAAACCAGCGATGCTACTTATATAGCACATCTTTTCTTTACTGAGATCGTTTGGTGGCATGGACTTCCAAGATCCATTATCTCCGACAGAGATGTAAAGTTCACCGGTCATTTTTGGAGAACTCTGTGGAAAAAGTTGAATACCCACTTGCAGTTTAGCTCCGCTTATCATCCGCAGACTGATGGTCAGACGGAGGTAGTAAACCGAAGTCTAGGAAACTTACTTCGAAGTTTAACAGGTGAAAACTCTCGGACATGGGACCGTGTACTTGCTCAGGCGGAATTCGCATACAACGATTCCCCTAACTGCAGCACTGGTTACAGTCCGTTCCAGATTTTATACGGCATGCATCCGCGAGGAGTGCATGAACTACGAGATTTGGGGAAACTTGAGAAACGAAGCGCTGATGGGGAAGATTTCGTCGAAGCAATGAGTAACTTACATGAACAGGTCAAACTGAAATTACAGGACAGCAGTCAGAGATATAAACAGTAAGCCGATACAAAGCGTCGGGAAGTTCAGTTCAACGTGGGAGATGAAGTCCTTGCATATTTACGAAAGGAACGGTTTCCAAAACGAGAGTATAGCAAGCTAAAATTTAAGAAGATCGGGCCCTGTAAAATCATTCGCAAATTTTCTGCAAACGCCTATGAACTACAGTTGCCACGAGGGATCGGTATTTCCCCTATTTTTAACGTGGCAGACCTGTTTCCTTATGTCGCTGACTCAGCAGATAATATAGCAGCAAAGTCACCACGGGACACCAATTGTGAAGGAGATTCATGGACGAGACAGATGCCAATGGCACCACCGCTTGAGATCGAAGGGATTCTAGACACATAGGTAGCTAAGCACACATGCAAGAAGGAGTATTTGCGGTATTTGGTCAAATGGAAGAACCGTCCGATAGAGGACAATTCGTGGCTTAACGCAACGCAGATACAGAAAGCAGGCTATTCTGTCGACGACCTCATGGAACGGAGCCATGACTTTCTGCCACCCCGGGAGCCTGATGTAGGAGCATCCAGCTCTGAGGAGACAAAAGGTGGTTGATGATCTCGTGGAGAGACAAGAACAAACAAATCATACATGCATAGCTGACAGGTTGTTGGACTTGTCGGTTATTTTACTTTTCTTTATTATCTGTTTTATTTTCCAGAAGGTCGTTAGGACCATAGCAATTACAGATTGTGAACTGTTTCTTTTTAATTAGAAATTAGTTAATAGTAGATTAATATTTTACCTGAGGGTCATTAGAACCATAAAAGCCACAAACTATGAATTGTTTTAGTTAGGAAACAGTTAAATGGTTAACCAACATATTTGTAAAAATAACTGGTGGACAGTTACACGAATTCGGGTTGGACAGTTAAACATTAAGAGAAGAACAGTTGTACCTACGAGATATTAAAAAGGCGAAAGCAAAACAGTGAGGGGATTCCTCAAACTGAGAAAAGAAATTACAGTTATTTGAAATAAAATTTGTTTTTTTTCAATTGGAGCACCACTGTAACAAAATACTTTCATGCGTTGATATATAAATTATGTGTAACTAAATTGCATTGAAATAAAAAAGACAGCAAGTGCTCACAGGAAGAGCAGGGCGTTGCTACAAATACCACTTCCACACAAAGAAACATGAATAATTACAAACGCGGGCTATCAACCAGGTACTACCATACAAACCCTCACGTTATTTACGACAAATGTAAGTGCTGGAATGAAAACCCAAAAATTGTATCATTTTATTAACTAATATAACCAAAGCATATAAGAGTCCTGAGCGTCTCATGCTCCATTAGAAAAGTTCGTTCGAAACAGAGCTTCGAAACAGAGTTTTCAACCAAGAAAACGATACAACCGAACAGAACTAAAGAGTTATCACAACGAGGAAGCAACCGAACAAATTCGGTGCGAACGAGGGTTGCAATAACCAAATACCAATATTACAGAACGAGGGTTTCAATAAATATACAGAACGAGGGTTTCAATAACGAAACATAAATATTACAGGACAACAGAAGAATTACACAGCCGAGAGAAGTACTATTCGTTCACCGCTCAGGTCACAAAACTAATATAAATCGAAGTCTCTAAGACCACTACAGTTTACAAATAATCCAACACGGAAAGACCCTACCCGTAGAGAAGGATTGGGAGGGTTTGAACTGGTGCCAGAAACCGCAGAGAGTGTAAAGCAACGGCGGCCAGCTACCTCGAGCAACTTGCAAAAAAAAACGAAGCGAAGACAGGTTAATACACACAGTAACCATGGAATAATTCTTAAAACCAGCAAACGAAGAGTATGAGATATTAGTCTTTACCTGGAGTCGAGGAGGCGGCATTGAAAAACCAAACAACAACTACAATCCTGAAGACAAGGAGCGAAGGCGTTAGAATCTGAAGGAAAAGCAGAAACCAAGTCTGGCATGGAACCATAGCTTATGTCAGTAGCCGAGTTGAAACACAATGGAATGATGGGGACCCTGTCACAAAGTTAAATCCACAAATTAACAGGTGAGAAACAACGTTTAATAGCAGAGAAAGCTCAACGAACAACAAGTCAAAATATATTTACAGTGCAGGAGCGGACGACGTCGCCATAATCATCACAACCCAACCTTCAGAGCGACGGAAGTCCGAAGGCATTCATAGAAACACAGTGTTGAAACCAAACGGGGAGGCGTAGATAAACCTCACAGAGCGAAGCTGAGGTTTAGCACGGTGAACAGGCGAAAATGGTAAGTGAATAGGCTTAGGGTTGACAAATGGCAGATAAGGGAGACCGGCAGGTGGTCAAGCATAACCGATACCATAGGTTAGAACCCCGAAAATATCAAGAGGAGCGTACAGCAACCAATAAATTCAACGTCTGTCACATTAAAGTGTACAGTCTAATCACCCAAGACGCGTTGGAGAGGCGGGAAGCCATCAAAAGTTTTAGTGGTTAAATATGTCAATATTACTATGAATTTTCCAACAGATTCCATCTGTTTTAAGTATATGACATCAACTTAATAATTAAATTATAACTATGGGAGATCTATTCTTCCAATTAGCATAATTATAGGCATATCTAGTTTGGAATTTATTTTCAATTTAAGTTGAAAAATGTTATTAACATTAAATTAACAAACTAGGGAAGTCATATAAATTAAATGGGGATCGAACAGAAAATAAAATCCAATCCTCGATAATCATCAAAAGAGAACTTCATTATACCTATCACATTTCCTGGATTAAAAGAAACATATAAATTAACTAAATTATAACTTTATTACAAGTTATATTATGATTATTTATAATAATATTTGTTTGCATGCATGTTTCAACAAAAAATAATCTTAGTGGAAACTTTTAGCAGTGAAATTTAGCCCTTGGATGAAATTAAATAATTTCAAATTTTGACCGGAATACTTTTTTATATCATACTGAATTATTAGTAGTAGCCCCAAAAACATTTTATAATAAAATGAAGTATGGAGGTTGGAATTGCCTTATTTTAAGGGAGACATGTAAAACATAAAATAGCTCCTGAAATTAGGAGCTACTAATTTCCATTTACCCCAATTTTCAAGGACAAGGATTTATGGTAGCAATTTCTCCCTTCTCATTTGGTTTTAAATGGGCTCTTTACTTTCATTTGGTTTTAAATGGGCTCTTTACTTCCCCTTGGATGAAATTAAATGGTTACAAATTTTGATTGGAATACTTTTTTGTATCATAGTGAATTATTAATAGTAGCCCCAAAATCATTTTATAAGAAAATTAGGCATGGAGCACGGCATTGCCTTATTTTAAGGGAGACCTGGAAAAATAAAACACCTCCTGAAATTAGGAGCTACTAATTTCCATTTACCGCAATTTTCAAGGACAAGGATTTATGGTAGCCATTTCTCTCTTCTCATTTGGTTTAAAATGAGCTCTTTATTTCAGTGGCCCTTATATCATGGTATTGAGATTAATTTACGGAGAACGACACACATTTAAGTATTTAATAATATTCTTTCCCTTTTTAAGTTTTTATACTAGGTTCGTGTATTTGCTTTACATTCCAATACCTCAAACATTCTCTCCTTTCTGTCTTGAAATTTTTTTGTTTAATTTTTGGGAAATATAAAAAAAAATTGTTTGGAAAATCCCCAAAATTTGGTCTTGGGATTTAAAAATTATACTTGCATTATTACAATTTTTGTATCTAATGGTTGGAGAAAAATATCATTTAATTTTTAATTTTTGGCAGCCATGCAGGTGGGGTCGTCTTTAAGTTCATTGAATCAACCTCCAATATTTTTCTTTTTTTATTGAAATCTAAACATTTCTACAACACCATTCCCTTGTATATTACTCTTTGGAATTCATTTACAGTCTTGTTAATGCCTATAAAGTTTTACGGGAGATTTTTTTCAGAAAATTGAAATTTGAGGGCTCAAAGCTTTGCAGATTGATTTTTTTATCGAAATAGTGACTAAGGATAATTATCCAAAATATTAAGTTAAATTTTATATTTTTTACACCATTAGGTACTAATAAAATACAAATTAAATTCATAAAAGCAAGACTTCACATTCCTATATAATGACCAAACACTCAATTAACTTTGATGTTTAGAGTCCATAATTTTTGTTAGTGATTTGCCTTAATTTCTCAGGCAAGGTTGTTATTTAAAGTAATTTCCTTGCACCTCATAAAATTAGGGTTTTATGGAAATGGTTTCACACATGTGTTTCAATCATGGAACTATTTTTCAATCTCCCATAGAATTTCAATTTCTCTAATGTATTTCCTTCCAATTTTGTAGGAAAAAATTCACCCATGACATCCTCCATAGAAATTCATGGTTTTATGTTTCTTTATGTACTAAACATAGCTTCAATAAACTTTATATCCATACTTATTCTATTAATTACATCATTTCTAAAGGATTATAATATTGATTAATCAATTCTCATTCTGGTGCACCCAATTGAGGAGGAGAAGATTGGGTTGATATTCGAGAAGATTTTGTTGATTATATATATATTATATATATATATATATATATATTATATATATATATATATATATATATAATCATGCTTTACAACTAGAGAACTATGTTTTTCATATCCGAAATTTATTTGTTTATTGTTTTTTGAAGTTTATGAAGTAATATTTCAGTTGGATTTTGTAGACACATGTATTCCCATTAGTTTTTTTCAATTATTACATGAATAGTAAACTAAGATAGTGGTATTTTTTGAATTTTTTTTCGTTTTGAAAGTTTTGTGTTATTGTTTTTTCAATCGGCCTCTTTAAATTTCTTAAAAAAAAATGGAGCATTATGTTTAACAAATAGATGAAAAATATCATATAAATTAGAAAATTTCAAACCCATATTCTATTGGAAGGAGTATTCCTTCATCAACCCAACATGATCCAATCCACCACCTAAAGAATTTTTTTTCCTTAATTTCACTAGGGTACAAAAGGCTGTTGCAAAACATTTTGCATAAGACAAATTCTTCCAGAATTTCACTAGGGTACAAAAGGCTGTTGCAGACCATTTTGCATAAGGGATACTCGAAATGTGTATTTTAAGACCTTGAAAGCACAATCAAGTGCCTAAATTTTCAATTCAAATATATTGATAAATCTATTTTCTTAGGGCTTAAGAAACTTGATCGACCACTTGCAAATGTATCGATTGGGTCTAGTGCTCTTCTTTTTTACCTAAACACCCCCTCTCTTGCCAAAATATGAAACACATTCTTATTCATCAGTGGTACATCATAGAATCCTTCTCCATTGATGGTCCATGATCATAATAGAGGTATTCTTTTCTCTTCTTCTCACATAGCCTTTTTCACATAAGTCCTTTTAGCTAATTTGAATCAATGAAAGATCACAATATTTCTTGAAATTGTATTGATGGGTTCTAATGAAAAGGCCAATTCCTCCATAAGTAAGACATACCTATTTTTTCAAATAATCTTTATATAATGTCTATTCTATTAGAAATAATATTATTTATATTTAGTGTTTTATTTTTAATGATGGTCCCTCCGAAATATCCTATTCCTTTAATATTCCTTCTCTTTGTTAAGGGTGATTCATAATACAATAATATTCAATTATAAATTAGATTTGTTAAATACAAAACGGTATATTCTATATTTATATTGACTAAAATAATTTATTATTATAATCTTATTGATAAGTAATATTAAAAATATTATTCATTTATTATTGTTGTAAAATATTTTTAGTGTTGATGCAAAGACTTAATCCTAGTTGAAAAATACCCCGAATACACAATATTTTTTATTATTATTAATTAGCATAGCTAATTATTATAACATTTCAAGAATAAGTTGATATGTATATAGAATATCATGCATAAAAATATTATGCACAATATTTTATATTTTGTTAACATACCATGTAATAATAAATTTTCTCTAATAATTTGAATTAGGATTTGGTTATGCAAGATAATGATAATTGCAAGGATTGTTTCAATATAAATTGATGATAAGTAATCACTTCTAGGTTAGAGAAATAAATAAGTGATTCACACCTCCATATTAATTCTTTAGAACAAGAAATTTTGGAGATTAGTTGGTCCATCTTGAGCATTATAATTATTGAAACAAGAATAAAATTTGAAGTACAAAAAAGTTATGGTCACTTCGATTTTCTTGGATTTTGTAAGCTTGTGATAGCCTTTTAGTTATAGTGGAGTAGTTACCTTTGTTTTATCCTACATAATCTCACATAAAAATATACTAACAGTGATGTAAATTGTTGTTCCATTACATATTCTATTCAAAGTTTAACTAATTGGTACCAACTAAACACTTTAACTTGATAAATTTGGTTCTCATATTCAACTTAAAGATAGGGAACTAAGTATCTCCATTGACAACATATACCAAAATATAAAGATGTAGAAAAAAAATTTAAATACTCTCACTAAAGTCTACTATGAATATTCAAGAAAGTCATAATGTTATTGAGAACAAAGGGTTGTATGCACGACTAGTTTATATGGTTATAAGTCAAGCAAATTTGATTTAATTTATTGTTCCTCCACATTTAAGGTATGTTCTAAATTATTTATTATAACAAGGTTACTATATGTCAATTTCAAGTTGCAATTTAAGTAGAAATGTGTTTTATATTTTATGTTTTACTTTGAAATTGCTAATTTTTAAATTTAAAAACAAATAAATGTTATTTTAAAATTTAGTTTTTAATTTTTCTACTTTGCAATCAACCATTCAGTCTTTCTAACTTTGAAATTGTCAATCTTTTACCTCAAAATAAATTAACTGTTGTTTTTAAATTTAACTTTTTACTTTTTACTTTGCATATTTTAAAATTTCATAGTGTTAATTATTTTGGTTTATTTTTTTTATTTCCGGTTCCTTTTCTTTTTGTTCGTGGAACTTTAACGAATCTACACGAATCTAATTAATAGTCAGCATTCTCAATTTAAGTAGCTTTTTGCTTTCTGGTAACTTTTTGCTTTTTTCTAATGTTGTACTTAGTATTTCTTGAATTCAATTAAGAGGTTGTACAAGAATTCGAGCATATTCCAAGTGGATTTCACAATCCCAATCTCTTCAACCCTACCATTTAGTTAAGAGGTGATGGAGACATCCGAATCCGAGCCGTTTATTCCTAGCCGTTTCCTTATTGTTTAAGGCAGATTTCAAAATAGTAATATGTTCCAATTGTTTCAGATGTGCCCAATTGTTTCAAGACGTATTATATGAGGATATTCAACCATAAGTTAGATTGAACATAGTTCGATCCACAATGTTGTTGCCTTTGTATTTTTGTTGGGAGAGGATCATGTGTTCGAGTCACAATGTTGTTGTCTCTGTATGTTTGTTGGGAGAAGGTTGTGTGTTCGATCCACAATCTTGTAAGGTTGTGTGTTCGATCCACAATCTTGTTGTTTCTGTATATTTGTTGAGAGAGCGTACTGAATATATGAAGGTAGTGTGTTCCTTCCGCGTTCCTCTGTATCTTTGTTAGGACAACATCTTTGTTAGGACAACGTTCGACTGAATATATCAAGGTCCTGTGTTAGAACCACGCAGCTCTGTACTCTTTGTTGGGTCCTGTGTTCGATCCACGCTCCTCTATATCTTTCTTGGGAGAGCGGCTCTATATCTTTGTTGGGAAAGCGTCAGACTGGATATATGAAAGTCCTGTGTTCGATCCATGCTCAAGGCAGCTAGCACCTCATAACTCTACTCCAAATCACATTGAGGTAAGGAGGCCATTTCTGTTAATTCAAATTATCTTAACATTCTTGACGCATTCAAATTATCTTAGCATTCTTGATGCATGCCTCCTCTTCTTCGATCTTTGTTTTAATGTCTTCGTTATAAAAAATTTAGGATAGTTTTGTTTGCACATTTGAAGCCAAGCTTTTTTCTGCAACTATGGATAGGTTCTAGGGATAATTTTGTTGGGAAAATACTTGTTCTAACGTGTTGTTTATAAAAAAAAAAATCAACTACGGATATCGTTTAGGGATAATTTTGTTTGCAGACTTAAAACCATGCCTCATTTTAAGAGTTGTTTTAATGTAGGGTTTATAATTTTTCCCTGCAACTATGCATATTGTTTATGGATAATTTTTGTTGCACATTTGAAATCATGCCTTTTTTGAGCGTTGTTTTAAAGTAGGGTTTGTAATTTTTTATTGCAACTATGCATATCGTTTATGAACAATTCTGTTTGTACATTTGAAACTATGCATCTTCTTGGAGCCTGGTTTTAAAGTAGGGTGTATAATTTTTTCATCTTGGAAAATTTTGTTTGTATATTTGAAATGTTGAACACTTATTTATAATTATTTTTCTGTAACTATGAGAAATACTTATTGATACTTGTAATGTTATATTATACGTTTGTTCACACATTGCAAACTCTGAGCACTTCGTCATCAAGATTAATTCTCAATTACTATATCAGCCCAATAGTCTCAACTGAATTTTTGTATTATGGTTACCAAGATATATAACTGTAGCCACATAATTATGATCCAAAAACCGATTGGAAAAGCTTTTTGGGGTGATAGACTTTGATGTCTCATTTTTTTTAACTGTATTTTAATATGAAAATAGATTCAACTTTTTTTATTGGAATTGGAATTTGGCACTGAAATTATATATTTTCCAAATTTTTAATACACAAATAAATTTAATGTTTTAAATTATATTTTTAAATATAAAAATGTATCTTTAATATTTTAAAATATAAATATGTAGAAATAATGTAGGAATTGGAAGTTGGTGCTCATATCATATATTTTTCAAATTTTTATTACACGAACAAATTTAAAATAGTTAGAATTCTTTTTTATTGTTCTCTAAATATAACACGAAAATTTTGCGTGGTGTGTTAATTTTTGATGTTCAAAGTTCTTTCAATTTTGATATTGAAAATCATAACTTTTGTTTGGTTATAATAGTTGAAATCACCTTAACCTCATTTGGTCCAATGAAACTGAAGATATTTGTGTTTCCATTTGAGACCACATATGTGAGATTATAATATCATTATTGTTGGTGTTCCATCATACTTAATGGAGGTTTTATGAAGTTTGGTTGTGTTTTGTGTTTGTATATTACTTAGGGGTTTCTGGAATTTATGTCTATGGTAATTAAGTTTTTATTTTATTTATTTTTTAATGATTCTATATAATTAATCTATTGATTTTAAATAGTTTTGGAAATTAAGAATATGATTTCTATGATTTTTCTACACATATTTTGATACTATTTATATACATTTTACAAAAAAGAAAAATAATTAAATTGTTGTTCTCATAATTACTTATTTATATTGCAAATTGTTATACATATTATTTGTTATATGATCATTTATATGTTGATATGTGAATTATCATCGTAAATAATAAATCAATAAGTATTAAAAATAAAGAGAATGAAATGATATGCAATTTTGAAATTTTTTTGAGGTTTTCTGATAAGGCATAGGGCGATGGAAGAGGGAGGTGGAGATGGAGGTGGTGGAGGAGGAGGAGGTGAAGGCGGTTGTGGAGGAGGTGGAGGAGAGGTCAAGGTGGAGTATGAGGAGGTGGTGGAGGAGGTGGTGGAGAGGTGGGGGTGGAGTAGGAGGAGGTGGTGGAGGTGGAAGAGGTGGTGGTGGTGGTGGTGGTGGAGGTGGTGCAGGTTGAGGTGGTGGAGGATCTGGAGGTGGAGGAGGAGGAGGAGGTTGCAAAGGTGGTGGTGGAGGAGGAGGAGGAGCAGGTGAAGGTTGTGGAGGTGGTGGTCAAGGAGGAGGAGGGGGTGGAGGTTAGGGAGGTGATGTTGGAGGGGGTGGTGGTGGAAGATGATGATCAGGAGGAGGAGGTGGTGGTGGAAGAAGTA
>APFE031747295.1:0-17913 GCA_000404065.3 Pinus taeda
CCTCCAACTCTGGTTCCTGTGGAAATAACTTTGTTCTTGTCTTTCACTACACACTGTGATTTAACAAATTCCACTTTTAAATCTTGGTCAGTAATAGTAGAAACAAAAATTAAATTCTTTTTGATATCAGGAACATACATCACATTATGGATTTGTTTCTTTTGTCCATTAGGCAAATTCACACCTATTACTCCATAACCTTGAACTTTAAGTGATCTGTTATCTCCTAGGCAAACATATGTTCCATCAATGTTTTCATGATATTCATCAAACCACTCCTTATTACAAGACATATGGAGTGATGCCCCATAATCAATGAACCATGCATTCTTATCATCATTTTCCATAGACCATGCAACATCAGAAACAAACAATTTAAGATTTTTAAATCCATCACTGATTGAGGTATCTTTGTCCACAAAATTTCCAATATGCCTTCTGTTTCTTTGCCTAGACTCATTACATTTCCTTTTATAACAATATTTAGAATGATGCCCAGGTTTACCACAATAATAACACTCATCATTTCTCTTTGAAAATTTAGAGTGTATCATACCTTTTTGTTTTGCTTGAAACTTGCCTCCTTTATTCTTGTCCCATGGCTTGCCTCTATATGGATATTTGCCCTTGGCCACCAATGCCAAATATGAACTGCTAGAACCCAAATTAAAGTTCTTCATCCTCTCCTCCTCTTGTAGAAGAATTCTTGTCAATTCATCAAATGAAGGGGGTTTTTCTCTAGTTGCAAGACTTGAAACAAAAATTTGATAATCTTGCACTAAGCCATTTAATATAATGGTGACTAAGTCAGTATTAGACACATTTTCACCAATATCTCCTAACTTATCACTTAAATCTTTGACACGAGATATGAATTTGCTTATACTTTCATTTGCTTCCATTTTTAGAGATAAATGCTTAGTCTTCAAAAACAAAATTCAGTACAAACCCTTCAATGTATCCCATGTTTCTTTTGATGTCTTGCAATCTTTGATATGAGGAATATTGTTGTCCTTTACAAACATATGCAGAAGCACCTTTGCTTTTGTCTCCCTTCTCTCCCAATCTAGAATAGAACCTGCAACAGTGGGTTTGGGCTCATCCCCACTCACAATGGACCACAAACTATTTCCTTCTAAAATAGTCATTAACTTAAATTTCCAATTCACATAATTTTCTCCATCAAGTTTGGTGGATTCATTCATACAATTATCAAGCAACAAATTTTCCATGATGAGAAGCTTTCTCCAATCACCAATATTCAAATATTAGAGAGGGCAAACTCAGACACATAACACAGAAACCACAACTTGCAACTTCACAACTTCAATATTTCCTTAATAATAACAACTCTCCTATTTTTTTAATATCACCTCTCCCTTTTTTCTGTCACTAAATCATAAAAAAAACATTTACTCATTCAACGTCAAGACTACCAAAACCAACAGCCAAACCACATTTTATAGGCAGCATCATTCATAATGCAAGGTTTTTAGTAATCAACATCATCCACACGGTACAATGTCAAATATATTCACATCCACAACGTTTTGCTCAAATAAAAACCAGGCAAGTCGAAAATTTGAGCCCAATCAGCCAACTCGTGGCTTACAAATTAAAACTTCTTATCAACTTAATAGTGACTAAACAGAAAATCATTCATCAACATTCCAATTTTTTCAGAACTTTTTTATTTTATTTTTAAATTACTTCTTAAATGGACGTTGAAGAGTTAACTTAAAATATCAGGTGTTGCTACAGATTACCCTTGAATCCAATTTCTCATATATCCGTGGTCGGGAAGCGCACTGCCAATGATTCTGAACGCAGCCTTGGCAAGCGACGCTTGTGTATTAACATACAAGCAGAAAAATTGACACAACAAAGACCTTTGCTGAGGGAAACATCAGCACAGAAATCAACACACCTTAACACAACACGTAGATTATAAAAAAATTCAGCATCTTAACCATAATAAAACACCAAAAGCCAAAGAAAATTCACCGCACAGCCCTTTCAGTGTCACACTTTTTTACCACAGCCGTTGCTGCAACCTCCATCGCAACACACAGCTGAGCCCTCCTTTGCACTGCTCCTCTGCAACACTTCTCATCACACAGCGCGCAGCTCATTTGTAACACAGCGCACTTTACAGCGATATCTCACCCACTCTGATCGCTCGACTTGGGCTCTCACACTCAGCCCTCAACCTTGATCTGATACCATGAAAAGAGCAGAGGAGCACAGCGCACCAACACAACTCAAAAACACTGAACTCAAGAACTTGCCTCTATTCATCAATTAATAGGTATATATACAAGCTGGAGAAGTTTCTGGAGATGGGTTCAGTCGGTGGCTTCCTAGAGAAGCTTCAATGTATCCGTCGACTTCTAGAACTTCATTAAATACAGTCGTTGATTTCTAGATCCAGTTGAATATTGGTGACAAGTTGTTGGAATTACATTTGGTTTCCAACACACAGAGGGATTACACAAAAACACTTCAGTTCCACAAAAAAATTACTCTGTCTTCTCCTGAAAAATACTTTGTCTCTACTTACACAATATTACATTGTTGTGTAAAATTTCGGTACATTCACGGTGCTGCTACGTTTCCCCTTACATTTCATTTTTCAATGAACAACGATTTCATTATCACTGGGTGCTCCCCTTTTCATTTCCATAAACATCAACAAAAAAATTTGCATTTGTGCTGCTGCCCATTCCCTTTCGTTTTCACTCAACAAAAAAAACTTTTTTCACAATACTAAGTGTATTTCATATTACATTACATATTCAATCAACTACTAAAAAAAACAAATGATATTACAAGTTTCTTGTACCATACTCACCTGACGGTACTAAGTGTATTTCATATTACATTACATATTCAATCAACTACTAAAAACACAAATGATATTAAAAGTTTCTTGTACCATACTCACCCGAGTAAAAAAACATTAAAATTAAAAATTTTACCTACATCTACCAACTCAGTACATTTACTAAATTACTTCAGCACGGCCATAAATTAATTTCCGGAACGAATGTACAATCTGCGAACTGTATACGGCTTTTTAATCAGCGTATTTCAATGTACATTGTAGTGAATAAAAACATACCGCCCCTACCATAACCCTTGATCTGCGCCTCATTAGTCGGACAGCTGTTGGCAATATCGCACCGCCCTTTTCACTGAACTTTACACTCCGGGGAAGTTGTTTTTGTCAAAACTGCTCTGTACGCGTGTCAATCGATGGGTCGATGCGTGTGTTTGCTGCCCTTTGAAAAATACCACCAACTGGTGAAAGGCGGTGCGGGGAATCCCAAGAGAGTTTTCCGGAACAAAGAACTGTTTGCAGTCGCCGTTTTGATGGCGGATTCCGACCGTTGAAAATAACATTTCAACACAGTGCAGCGCACGTTTTGTACAAAATAAATTATTTGAAAAAGCTGAATACGTGGTCGGACACTGTCATATGCTCAGATCCTTTGAATTTCCTTCGAAGCCGACGATGCTTCGTGTCAGTTTCCCCAAGCTTAATCGTGGCAAATATGAAAATTCTAGCATTCAATCTCCCGGAGCGACACGTTTCTCCCTGAAAAGGAGCCTAAATTTTGATAAGGCGCGCCGGTGCTTTTCGATATTTACTTTTAAGAGTGCCATTTGTTCTGGTGGACCAATTAGTCTAATTGAATAATGCCATTTGTGTCGATGCGTCAATCTAGCGGAGAGTCCTCCTGCTGCTTAAAAACTGCGTATCGAATAGCAGAGAGTCCTCCCGCTGCTTAAAAACTGCGTATCGAATAGCAGAGAGTCCTCCCGCTGCTTAAAAACTGCGCATCGAATTTTGCAGTCAGGTATAAGTATGAACTTGTTTCTCAATTGATATCGGAAATTCAGTAGTGGAGTTGTTTATAGTAACGAGTTGTTCATTGTAAACAGTACCATCATGAATATTTTTGTGTCCAGCAAATCTTCCAGCGAGGAAGTCAAGCAAAAGCTCTTGCTCCTCAAGCCAGCCATTGATGAAATCTCCAAGCTTTCTTCTGAAGTAGACGTCCCCGCACCTCAGAGAAGCCACCCATTCAAAGACTTTCAGGCGCAGCTGCAAGATGGTCTTCATCTCGTCAAAAAATTAGAGCAACTGAGTAGCTTTAATTTATACAGAAGGTATCGCTATGGAAAGCAGATCCTAAAGATAGAAAAGAATGTTAACGATTTTTTGCTCACCCAAGGCCTGGCCAACCTTATCCTGGATGTCCACAAGCTAAATGTAGATTTCAAGAATTGTAGCGAACGATCTGAACGTGTTGAAGAAATGGGCCGGCATATAATTGAGAGTGTGAATGCCAAATTCACTAGTGATGCCAGTTTCAATTCCTTTATGCTTCAACAAATGAGCTCAATTCAACTATTTCATAGCTCCATTGATGGGTTGCATGATACTACAATGGATGAACAATCCGCCAGTATCTGCAACTCCCAAATCCCGGGTATACCGAGCTTCGTAGTGGGTTTGAATATTCCTGTCGATGATGTCAAACAAATCCTATTCCAGAATGAAGTTAATATCATTGGGGTAGAAGGGATGGGTGGAAGCGGCAAAACCACCCTTGCATTAGCCCTTTGCAATGATCTTCAAGTCAAAGGTAAGAACAATCGCCCCCTTTTAATCTTCACTCCAAAGTTCCATTTTTTTTCTTCATTTCAAGGCTTGAATTGCTTATTCTTTTTGTGTTTATCAGATTTCTTCCAAAATAATATAGTTTTCATCACTGTTTCGCAATCTCCAAATGTAAAGGCCCTTTTGGAAACTATGTGGGACAAGATAATTGGAGCTGGTAGGCCTGATTTTCAGAGTATCGAGGATGCGCATAACCAACTGCAGAAGAATCTCAGTTTAAAAGGAAATCGACGAACTTTGGTCGTTTTGGATGATGTTTGGTCGAGATCAAATGCCGAACAGTTATTGTTTGATGCAAAGGGATACAAGACAGTTATCACAACCAGGCAGGATTACAGCATTCCAAGGACAAACAGCAGCCATGTGTATCACATACCCATGTTGCAGAGGGCTCATGCCCTCTCCCTTTTTTGTTTCTGGGCCTTTGGACAGCCTTCGGTTCCAGAAACAGAAGATGAATATCTTGTTAAACAGGTATGCATTAAACATACTATTTGTTATCTCATATTTGTCTATCTATCCTACTATATAAGAATTAGTGTACAGAGCGAGTTTCCATGGATAAATGGTTTTCCAAGTCTAAAATTGCAACATTAAGAATAATAGTGGGGTAACAAAAGTACAGAATTTTTTTTAATACTTCAGATTTTGGAGAAGAATAAGTCGACGTTTAACATGTATAATATCATTAGGTTGAAGCAATGTGTATGGGTTTACCACTTGCCCTCAAGGTGATTGGCAGCTCCTTGCGTAATGAGCCCCAGCCAGTTTGGGAAAACGCCAAGAAGAAACTTTCAAGGGCAGAACCTATATCACAATATCACAGAGAGGAGCTTCTTGATTGCTTGGAAACCAGCATAGATGTCCTTGACGATGAATCAAAGGAGTGCTTTTTGGACTTGGGAGCATTTCCCAAGGGTAGAAAATTCAACGTGGACTCATTATTGGATATTTGGGTACGTGTCCGTGGAATGGAATGGCAAGACGCTTTTGTTGTCTTGTTAGAACTTGCAAGTCGAAATCTCATAAATCTCACAAGCGATCCTGGGTGAGTATCTTGTTCAAATTTGTTACTTTAACAAATCTGTTGATTGTGTTGCTCTCTTCATATTTGTGCCTCTACTTAATTTAATTTGCTTGTGACATTCTTTGATAGAGAATGAACTTCACAGAAATGCTGAGGCTTAAGTACAAGTACTCGAGCAAGTTCAGGCTCTATATTCTTTGCATGATTTCTAACAGAAATTAGAAATATGGAAGGTAAGCTAAATCCATTACGCATCAATTGGTTTTTGGGTTCATACAAGGTTTTGATGTGTCAGGATTCCAGCCATCTCATTTGGCTGTGGTTGCGAGCTTTCCTTTTCTCAACATGACATAATGCGTGATTTAGCCTTGCGTCTGGCAACCCAGGATAATGCCATTCATGGTAAAAGACTATTCATGTCTCACAAGGAGAATGGTATTCCCAGACATTGGCTAACGCTCAAAGATCAGACATCTACAGCGCAATTTGTTTCAATTCATACAGGTCAAACTCCTGACACTTCATTTCTATTTCTGCTTACATTTATAATAAATTCATAGATTATCAGTTCAATTCACTAATTTTCCAATTTGTTAATGTAATTGATACGCGTTTTCATCAACTTAGCCTACTGACTGTTATATTTCTGGGATGTGTAGGTCCAATGGAAGAGCAAGATTGGTGTCAAATATATTTCCCTCAAGTGGAAGCTTTAACTTTATTCTTTTCTGCAACTGAATACTGTCTTCCAACATTTTTACATACTATGCCAAAGCTTAAGGTTCTTATCATATATAATTACAATACAAAGCGTGCAATACTGAACGGGCTGGCAGGCTTTTCTTCAGTTACCCAGCTCAAGTCACTCTTACTTCAGAAGTTGATTGTGCCTCCTATTTACGAGTACTGTAGATCCTGGGAATGCTTGGAAAAGTTATCTGTCTGTCTATGTGAGGGCTTGGGAAATATGAATCTTTTTGACAATGTACAAACCTTAAAGTTCCCGAAGTTTGTAGAAATGAACTTTGATCACTGTAGCGATTTGGAGGAATTGCCAGCAAACATATGCAGTTTAACTTCCCTGGAAAGGTTGTCTCTCACTAATTGCCATCTTATCCAAAAGTTACCTGATGACTTGGGAAATTTAAGGTCACTTAGGTTGCTGAGATTGTCTGCAAGTCCAAGCTTGTCAATGCTTCCTCCTTCCATTTGCAAACTTCAGCAACTAGAATTTATTGATATATCACTGTGCATGTCTTTGAAGGACCTTCCCATGGAATTTGATCAGCTGTCAAAGTTAAAGATGCTGGACATGAATGAGTGCTCTGGACTGAAGATGCTGCCTAAAGCATTAGCCCATCTAAGGTGTTTAAAGCGTGTAATCTGTGATGAGGACACCGAACAACAGTGGTTGGCTATCAAAGCCTCTTCCATGCCTAATCTTACCGTGGATGTGGTCGAAGAACGCTTTAGTTTGGACTGGCTTGATGATTGAAAATATTCATGGACATGCTCTTGCCCAGTCCAATATTTTCAGTGCAATACCCTATGTTGATGATTGATGTACAAACTGAAAATCTGCGAGGATTGCTTCTAAGATTGGAATTATTTACAGGAATTCGGTTTGGAGCTATTAAAAGTTATTGGGTTTGTGGATTGATGGGTAGTTGATATATCTTTTAAGAAAGAGATAGCCAAGGAAATTTCTTTAGGATACTCTATGATATGATATTTGTATATTTTCTGAAGTATGGTTATACGTTGGTGTAACAATTGATTTGAAATTATAATGAGTTTGAAAGAGTCAAGAATAATTATATAAAGCTCTTATATGTTGTTGGAATTAGTTATTTGAAATTACTATGTCTTTGAATGAGTTAAATATATCAGCTGTGGAAAAATAATCAGCCTTTGATTGATTTGATTTTTATTTTTTATGTTTTATTAATAAATAATATTTAGTTATAATAAATTTGGATTTCAGCATTTGATTAGATTTTATATTATTATTTATTATTAAGTTTTTTTAAAATTTTTAAATATGTATTTTATTAAATAAAGAATATTTAATTTAACTAAATTTTTGGACATAATTATTTTTTTATGTATTTTTCAAGATGGCCATATTTATATAATTATGCATAATTATAATAATTGTTTTCATAAGAAGTAAATTTTATGGATGGAAGGTATATAATGATGAATATTATAATTTTTTTTTTTTAAGAATTCAATATTTATACTAAAATATATTTTAAAAAATTTAAAATTATAAATATTATTTTTAAATAATTTGTTATTAAATGATAATATAATAATGCTTTTTTTAATAATTTTTATGTTTTCACTTTTATTGATTATGGATATATAATTTGTCTTTGGAATATAAAGAATAATTAATTTCTATTATTATTTGCTTTGGATTTTATTTATTCTTTCCTACTATTTATCATTCCATATTGTACTTTCCACAACAATAAATCCATGACATCATTACATTTAGATACCAACTATTATGTAACACTCTTTCACAACAACAAATCTATCATATAGTTCAGATTTAAATAAATATCCTACCAACTATTTTATGCAACACTCTTCCACAATAATAAATCCATTACCTAGTTCACACTTAGATAAGTATCTTACTAACTGTTTTATGTAATACACAATGAAAACTTTGTAAAAAAGCTTAGACAAATTGTCTTTGAGGATCCCCATTTGAATTTGTGTGTTAACAAACATTGTTGATTCTTTTTGATGTGGTAATTGGTATTGCATTTAGTTTACATATTTCATGTTTCTAATTTCCCACACCCACCATGATACCATTTTTCCTTTGAGTTGTCTTTGTATTTAGCATTCACCATAATGTCATTTCCTTTGTTATCTTTGCCTCCAACGCTCTATCATAATACCATTTCCTTTATTATCTTTGCCTACCATAATACCATTTCCTTGATTATCTTTGCCTACCATAATACCATTTCCTTTATTATCTTTGCCTGCAACACTCGTCATAATGTATTCTCATTTTTATCTTTCCCTCTACTTTTGACTTTGTAAAAAAACAAAATAATGACATTGCAAGCTTATTAGTAAGATTTAATTACAAATCAATTGTTGAATGTCAATTTTGAGTTGCAAACAATAGACATTAGACATTGAACAAACTCAAGGGGATCAAGAAACTATTTTTTTCTCATGGTTACATACTTAGTGTTTGTGTAAATTAAAATTCATGACATGGTTTGGTTAATTTTGAGTTGCAAACAATAGACATTAGACATTGAACAAACTCAAGGGAATCAAGAAACTATTTTTTTCTCATGGTTACATACTTAGTGTTTGTGTAAATTAAAATTCATGACATGGTTTGGTTACATATTTAATGTTTGTGTATTAAAATTCATCACATGGTTATAGCTTTAGCATTTAATATGATTGATATTTTAGCATATGGGTGCACCTTTAAACCATTGAGTATGTGTTTCATGGCATCTTCACTAATACAATAACTAATGGGAACACAACACATAACTAAAATTTGAATTGAAATCTCTCAACAATCCACCAATCTTAATAAGTTTGGTCCAACTCATCATAAGGATAATGCATAGCTTAGAATTAAAAACTTAATTGACCCTTGGAAATTTCCCAAGTTGCATGTTCTTGATTAAGTTTAAATATAAGCTTGCACAAAATGAATCTTCACAACATGATGAAATATAACAAGTATTTTTATTAATATTTATAACCCTTATAACTTTGTTATTATTTAATATTATATATAATAATCTCCACGATTTGTTTACTAATACTTTTAACTTATTCTACCTCTTACCACGTAATTTATAACTAAATCAAAAATATTAAATAATGTTGCTAATTTTTGAGTATTATAATTTATATAAAGTTTAGAATATTAAATAATTCTTACCTACTTTTTTATGAATTTTTAAGGATTTTTTACATGTTTAACTAATCTCTAACAGCTAGTTTTCGACTATTAACTTTGGGCAATGATGCATCCCTATTATTGATTCATGAAGATTGTATGATTTTTTCCACCTTGTCTTGAGGATGAACCACATTAGTTGGTTCGAAACATGGATCAAATCCTAATGATGTGATTAATCTGAAAGACATTTATCTACAATATGGATCACAAAAGTCTCAGATCTAACAACATGATGAAACTTAAAATTGCTATTAAAATAATCATTTCTCACAAAATGTTTCATTTTGTGATTAATAAAAAAACTAATGGCTAATATTCACAGGTGGGCTAATTTTCCATGCCTTTTCAAAAAAAAAAAACAAATTTGCATTTTTCGTAAAAATTAGTCCCCCAAATTTTATACTCTAGAAAATTTTTACCCTAAAAATCGTCAAATTTTTTTAGAAGCTATATAAAGTTATTAACAAATTTTTGAACAGTTTACAAAGATATTGCAAACCATTTTCAATAATTTGCATATTAAAGACTAATAAACCATGTTTTTTAATTTTTTAAGATAAATTTTCATCTTAAATTTTTTTATTTTGTTATTACAATTAAAATTTAATAAAAAATTTTTAAATCCAATATTTTTAACAACTTCTAAATTATATATATATATAATATATATATATATGTTATATTAAAATTACACATACACTTATATTAATGGTTAAAATCTCAAAAATTATTTGTTAAATCCTAATATTAAATAACAAAAAAATAAATCATATATTATAACTTGAAAAATTATATCTATTCAATTTCATATCAAAATCATAATATAATTAAATGTAATTAAATAATACTATCCATTAATATTAATTCCAAAAATACATATTATATTAAAAAAATTAATGTCCACGTAGAGTTTACCTTCTCTCTAAATGTCTATGACAATTGGGAAAATTCCTCTATTAACAACCAAAGAGAAATGCGTGATAGAAGGTCTCTATCATTTGGAATAACAATCTCTATAGGTCTGTAGGTTTCGTTTGGGGAGTTGTTTTTAGTGCGATTTTTTGGAGATTCTAGTGACACAATTCGGTGGAAAAAATTGAAGTTAAATCTTGATTTGTATTATTTAAAATGGTTTTTTAATTGCATATTTGGATTCAGCACCCTGGAAAACCCCTGAGACACTTTGATTGTGCAGAAACTAGTTTGCGATTCCAATAAATTACTGCGAGATTTTGATCAGAAAAACCCACCAAAAACACTTCCAAAAAATCTCTTTAAATACAACTCCTTTGGTTTGCACTAAAATTATTCAGATATAATTGAATGTCAATTCAATCGAAGATATTTAATATAAAGTTTAAAACCCAAAGTATATATATGTGAGTACGCGCAGAACGGAGTGCGTGAGCAAACACATGTCATGGGGCGCGGACACACATGAGTGCGTGAGCACACATAACTAGGAGTGAATAATTGGTTAATGAATTTAAAGAATTAATTTCGTAAAAATTATTAAATGTTAAAATACAAATATGAATATTTTTCCAAATAACAAATTATATTTTTTAACCTCGTCTTTCTTTTATACATTTGTTAGCGGGCGCACACACATGAGCGCGTGAGCACACATAACGACACACATTTTAATTTTCCAATTCACAAAATTCTTGTGGTATATAATTAGTTATACATGTAGTTGTATTTAATTTAGGATACTGAAGGTGTATTATCTTTTTATAGTTTTGTTTTCGGATTATAAAGATTATTTCTCATTTCTCTAAATCTAAAGAAAATTAGAATAAACATCAACATACATATTAAAAATAATTTTATTACATAAGAACGTAAAATTTAATTTAAAATTTTTGTAATGACGTGAAACAATATTTTCATTAAAAGCATGTAGTTACTCATTGGATAAAACATATTCATATACAAAAGATTGGCTAACGCATATATCTCAGACCAAAAAGAGTAATTGTAGATAAACAAGTTTTTAAAATCATGTTGGTATGCCATATTGGGAGTAATGGTAGATAAACAAGTTTTTAAAATCATGTAGGTATGCCATATTGGTGAGTAATGGTGGATAAACAAGTTTTTAAAATCATGTAGGTATGCTATATTGGTTTACTCCTAAACACGAAAGAACTAAGATATGTTGTGGAAAGTTATTAATGGAAGTCAAAACATGATTTGGTTATCAATGATGAAGCTCAACGTTGGAATATGTGGATATGTTAGAAATTAATTAACAGAGAAATGAAATAAACAAAATATTGAGGAAACACAAATATATAAATGTATAGAAAAAGAGAGACGTATATATACGTGAACTAAATTTGAGATATGTTTATGGAGAAACAAATAATTCTTTTTTTTTTTTTATATTATCTAGTAAAATGAACAAATGCAAATTAGAACATATCCGTTGTAATTTCCTCTTCACTCTCACACAAACTCCTCTCTCTTTCTTGCTTTGAATAATAATACACATTTGCAATACGATTTCCTCATATCAGCCAACGGGTTTCCTTTTAGGGAAAAAAATCTTAAATTAAACACAACTTCTACCTTCATATCATCTGCCTAATGAACAACCCAAATTGACTACGAAATTATAATATTTTTAAGGAAAATTTTCATCTATTTTTAGCTTCAGGGGCACTAGCTTTGAACCCCTCCTAGGGGGGTCTCCAAACATGCAGTCGCCCCCCCAAACAATAATAGGTGGGAGGGCCCGCAGGATCAAAACTTGGTTGAAACAAGACCTCTGAATTAGAAAGATAATCAAACTCCACATCCAACAATCTCTCTCTTGGAGACTGATTATATTAACTCCATCGCCACTTCACTTGTTGGACAGTGCTTCAACTTTGGACTTGGTTGTTTCTCATCTTTATCACCATTCTTGAAGGTTAATCGAAACTAGGCAACAACTCAAGTTTTTCCTAGTTACAACCTTTGTCAACATATCTACAGGATTCTGGTTAGTGTGTATCTTTTCCAGCTTCAACTGTCCATCATCCAAAAATAATTGTATGAAATGATACCTGAGTTGTATATGTCTAGTCTTAGAATGAAGATTGAATTCTTTGCAAGATGAATGACACTCTAGTTGTCACTATATAACATGTGTATCTGCTTCTTGCCCAACTCATCCATAAATCTTTATAACCAAATCATTTCTTTATTAGCCTCTGTAGCAACAACATACTCTAATTCCATTGTTGAAAGTGAAACAATGTTTTGCAATTTTGAAGCTCAACTGACAGTTGTTCCACCTATAGTAAACACATACTCTGTGGTGCTCCTCTTGTTAGCTCTTTCACCTGCCGAAATTGCATCAAAATATCCCTGCAAAGCAATGTTTGAACCTCCAAAACATAATGTTTGATTTGTGGTACCGATCAAATACCTGAGAATCCAATTCACTTCCATCCAATGATCTTTTCTCAAATTATTCATATACCTACTTACAACTCCCATTTCATGTGAAATATCAGGTCTTGTGTAGACCATTGCATACATTAATGCTTCCAACAACTGATGCATATGGAACTTTACACATATAATCAATATCTTTCTAGGTCTTGGGACACATCTCCTTACTTAGTTTGAAATGGCTAGCCAAAGGTGTACTCATTGGTTTTTCATTTTGCATATTAAATATTTCCAACACCTTTTCTATGTACTCATTCCAAGGCAAAGTTAGTTTCTAATTTTTCGTGTCTCTAGTTATTCTCATACCAAGGACTTGTTTTGCAACACCCAAATCCTTCATTACAAATGAATTTTCCAATTTTCCTTTGAACACTTTTATTTCCTACATGTTAGACCCTGCAACAACCATGTCATTTACATACAATATCAACATAATATAACATGCCATCATTTTTCGTTTCAAAGTAAACACAATGGTCAAAGTGACATCTAGTATAACTTTGTTCACACATAAACCTATCAAATTTTAGATACCACTTCCTTGGAGCCTATTTTAAGCCATACAAGCTCTTCTTCAATCTGCATACTAATTTCTCCTTTCCTTTGACCTCATACCCTTGTGGTTGTTGCATATATATTTCTTCCTCCAAATCCCCATGGAGAAAGGATGTCTTTACATTTAAATGCTCAAGATGCAAATCTTTTGTTGCCACTAGACTTAAAATAGTTTTGATTGAAGTCATTCTAACAATAGGAGAAAATTTTGCATCAAAGTCTATGCCATTCTTTTGTGCAAATCCCTTCTCCACAAGTCTAGCCTTATACCTCTATTTACCTCCATGTTATTCCTTCAACCTGTAAACTCATTTATTCTGCAATGTGCTTTTACCAACATGCAACTTGAATACGTCCCAAGTCTAGCTCTGCATCAAGGAGTCCATCTCGTATTCCATGGCTTGCTCCCACTTCTTCCTGGTTTTCATATGCATTACTTCTTGATATCTTTCCAGTTCATCAAAATCAGTCAACAATACATAATATAATGAAGGAGAGAATCATTCAGGGGGTCTACTTATCCTGGTAGATATTGTAACACCAGTTTCAGGTGTTTAAGGTGCATGTTGTTGTTGTGGCTACTGATCACTCTGATTTTCAAGCACCTTTACTTTTTTTGTGATCTCATCAAGCATTGTGTATTCTTTGTTTTCCTTTTCCCGTTTCTTTCCCTACATCTCATCCTTATACAAGACCTTTTCATTGAATATGACATCTTTGCTCCTAATGATTTTTTTATTTTCATAATCACATAAGCGATAACCAAAATAATTTACACCATATCTAATAAAGGTACATTTCTTTGATTTTTCCTCAAGCTTTGTTCTATTTTTTTTATTGATGTGGACAAAGTCTTCACAACCCAACGTCTTTAAAAATGACTAGTTTACCTTTTTACTTGTCCATGCCTCCTTTGGAATACCACGATCCTAGTAACTTAAAGGCCTTTTGTTTATTAGATAAACAATAGTATCTACAACATCTGTCCAAATTGTAAGGGAAATCCTACATGCAACCTTATGCACCTTTCACGCTCCATGATTTCCCTCTTCATCCTTTCTGATACATCATTTTCTCGTGGTGTTCCTGGAACTGTATTCTCTATGTGAATTCCATGCTATGAATAGTAGTTATCAAACTCTTTGTTGCAGTATTCACCTCCATTGTCTAATCTGAGACACTTAAACTTATTTCCTGTCTCATTATTAACCAAAGCTTTCCATTTCTTGAAAGTATCAAATACATCAGATTTATTTTGAATGCAATAAATATTGGTTTTCCTAGTTGCATCATCAGTAAAAGTAACATAATAATGAGAGTCACTGAGAGATGATACCTGAGCAGGTCCCCATACATCTGTATGGACAAGCTCTAATTTTTTGCTCTTCTTTTCATTCCCAACTCTGATAAATCTGACTCTCTTTTGTTTTCCATAAACACAATTTTCACAAAAATCCAAATCAGCATGCTTTAGACCTGGAAATAAATTTCTTGAGTGAAGGATATGCATCCCCTTCTCACTCATGTGCCTGAGTATATGATTCCATAGTGTCATATCTGCTCTTGTGGAGGTCAAATCATTAACATAATTATAAATACCATTGCATAAATATAATGTACCAACATTTTCTCCTTTTGTTATTACTAGGGCTCCTTAGTGGCATTCCAGGATTTGTCTGTAAATGTAGTTACACAACCTTCACCTATTGAAATTAGATTTTTCTTTAGATCTAGAACATGCATTACCTCCTGTAATAGCCATTGGTTTCCATTTTGTTGCTTTATAAAAACCTTACCCATTCCAATGATTTTAAGGGTTTTATCATCAACCGAACGAACATGTCCAATATCTCCTCGAATATAGTCATGAAAATGTTTCCTATTAGGTGTAACATGGACTGAAGCCCCTGAATCTACCACCCAGGCATCAATAATATTTTCTAATGAAATAATCAAAGCCTATTACAACACATCACCTATCACATTCGCTTCATGATTGTTCTCTTGCTATCTATCTCCTTCTTTTCCTTTATGAGATTTGCAGTCTTTCTTCAAGTGTCATTTCTTCCCACATTTCCAGCACACTATCTCTGATCTAGATTTGGATCTACCTTTTCTTGACTTACTGTGATTTCTTGGGATCTTTCCTCTTTCCATTTATATTTTCTGCCACATTTCCTCACTAAGGATGGCACCAACAACATGATCAAAAATGTTTTCAAATGCATTCATCTTTGTCTTCAAAGACATCCATGTCCTTTCCTGCATCTTATTCTTCATATTATCTTTTAGCTGGACTATTATCATGTTTATTTGCACACTCAAAATCAATGTTAAAAATATATTCTTTATGCTCTTCAGCGAGAGCTTCCTGCTCTACCCCTTCCTTCTTCACCTTCTTTTGTTCCTTCATTACATCATAATTTTCATTTTCTACCCTTTTACTAACCTCTGTTTGGACAAACGTGTTGTCTTCCACTTGGCTTCCAAACGTAAAGGGGATTTTCTCACCAAATAACAACATATCAATATGTTCTTTCTGTTGCGTTATGTGCAACCACTCATCACCAGTTAATGGCTCTTCATCAAATTTAACATCAACAAATTCCAGTTGTTGGTCCACCAAACTACTTGCTGCTCTATTGATAGCTTTACCTATGCCAAACTCAGTTGTTACTTGTTCACACACAACTTCATGAGCAATTCCAATTGCTTCATAAGTTTCTACTACAATCGCAGCTTCAACCTTCAATTCTTCATCAAATATGGTGCTTATTATATTACCACGATCAATCTCAGTTTCACAAATTTCATTACCATAATGTTCATCCACCTTGTGGTGGGATATCCAAGCATGCATCTACTCATTGACAATTCCAAACCCATCACCTGAGGTTAGATTCACCAATTCACATCTCAATTTGCAATCATCATCCACATGTGTCTCGTCATAATGGGATTCACCATCATCTTCACCATCCATGTTGCAGTGGAGTCCTTGAGCATTTATATGCTCTTGCTCTGCTTCATGCAAAGAGGCTTCAGCTTCTCTTTCTGCAATCTTTATTGTATCTTATTCATCCATATGCATGTATGCATAATGGGTTTCAATTTTATGGTCTTCATGACCATCATCCACCTTTGAGTGGGATTCTCTAAGCTCTATTGTCTTCTCAAATTCTTGCTCATCTACTCTCAGATATGTCGCTGACTCAACAAATTGTGACACATCTTACTATTGCATGCCACTTTTCTTTGTGCCAAACTCTGCTTCCAGGATCTTCCATGCTTCCTTGGAAGTTGTAGCTTTTGCTACCTTGCTCAAAAATTCTCATTCATCCTTGTTTTATAAAAACCAATGCTAAAGTATAACATACTTCAACATATCGATTATTAGATCAATACTCAATTAATTGTTTTCCTCAAAGAAAAGTTAGCATTTTGAGAACCCAATGATCAAAATATTTACCAGTAAGCATACGAGTTGGTTGCATATCCAGGCTACACCAATCAACCTCGATTTCTTCTTTGTCTTCTACTAGACTTCTTAGTTCCGTCACTGTGACCTGAACCTCTCTAAACATGGAAATGATCGCTTCCTGTTCTTTTCTATTCTTTTTCTTACTCTGTTTTAGTCGTGCTTTGCAACCCATGACTATTGTCTTTATTATATCTTATGACCACTTTCCTGATTGTATAAGACTATCTTCCATATCACCCTTGAAAAATATATTTTTAATATACACCCCATAAAACACAATCTTTACCCAAAACAAATTATCATACTTAACAAAACCATAATTATTTTTTATATACCAACATATTTTACAAAACCATAAACTCTTATTCCATAAAAACCTTATTTATCTTTTTCAAATCTTTTCCCAACATATAGTTTTTTTAATATAAAATAAAAACCAACCATAAACTCTTATTCAATAAAAACCTTATTTACCTTTTCAAATTTTTTTCACAACATGTAGTTTTTTTTAATATAAAAAAAACTTTAATAAACTTTTGATATACCTTCATGTACTTTTATGCATCTATAATAAAGCTTTTTAAAAATCTCCTTTCGATCCCTTTTAAATGCCACTTAAATTTTAAAACAGAGACCCTTTAAAACTTTGACAAACTTACCCAATCCTTTTACCTTTTTATATGCGGACTTTTCAAATTAAATCGTGTGGCCGGGGTAACCTTTACAAGCGAATTTTTCAAACTAAATTTTAGGGCTCT
>APFE031747296.1:0-18824 GCA_000404065.3 Pinus taeda
ATGCTTTGTGAGTATCTTAGGCTAGTTTAAAGTTTTAGTTTCCTGTTTGAGACTTTGGTTGATGAAATTTTGTTGTAAGAAGGGAGAGAAGAGTTCAGAAGATGCTAATCCATTGGGCATATGGAGTCAGAGAAATGAGATAGTTCTGGTGCCTGTGATGGAGAGAGTTTTGCTGCAAGGCTAGATGGCTATTGCTAATATAATTTCCGATTTAGTGAGTGAAACAATGGGATGTGAAGTTACTGACAGTGTGATATCAATTTGAACGATAATATCTACTTAGTAGCATAAATGAATTACCAAATAGTGACTATGAGGTATTCAGAGCTTATTGGAGAAATTAAGAATTCCAATTTAAATAGCTGAAAGTTATGAAAAACATTTATAGTGAAGATAGATTGAGATCAGGGTGTCTCCATGGACAAATCCTGAGCTATTCTTTTTCTTTCTTTCCTAGATTTGGAGCAACATGTGAGAGTTATGCGTTAAAACAAATAACAGAAACCTTAACAGATATAGAGAAACACTTATTATATCAAGTCATAGCACTAGAATCCTGTAGCATTCAATGGTTCCAATCACAGCATGCACCAGTAAGACTCAATTCCTGTAAACTCCAAGCTTTATTTATAACATCCTTCTGCAAATTACAGCCGAGTTCTCATTTCTTCATAAGAGAACAACAAAACCAACAACAACCCCCTGAAAGTTTGTGCGAGGGGGAATATATACAATAGGTTTTACAAAATATCTGAATGCTGAGTCATTTGATACATTAACTATGGTCACAAAATCTACAAAATATCAGATAGGAAATTTATTACTACTCTGAATGTAAGATAAATGCTCTTTAATGATGTCAGGCCTCTTCTTGACCTTTGGAGGAGAGTGAGTCAGTTTGAGTGTTTCTGCTTTAATGTTGAATGATGTGAATGATGTGTACTTATGCTCTGTCATGCTGAAGTTGTTCTCGGCCCTGCTACCTGTAGCTGTCATTGCTGCTTTTGGTGGTCGAATCTTCCTACTGAGGTGGCTCACTCCACCTTTTGGTCATAGTATATGCACCACACTTCCTGAATGTGATGACTTTATATATTTCGATGACAAAATTTAGATGAAGCCCCTTGTTTATAATAGCAACTGTATCATGGAGGCCCACCAATCCTGCGGAGGCAATTGATGCCTCAAAATTGCATCCATGGTCTCATCTGCCTCTGTGTATTTGTAGAAGTTCAGAGGCACTTCAAACAGATGGCTAATCTCATTCATAATAAAAAACAAGTTCTCTACTCTGTCATAGAGACTTTGCCAAGATGGTGGCCCTGTTTCCTGTGAGCTACTTGATCCTTGACTGATCTGATTGGTGGAAAATGTGTTCACCCTCTTTGCATAAACTTCATGTGATAGAAGTTTTCCAGCACTATTGACTAAGCTGGGGAGACCTCTGCCCTGTAATGCTGCAAATTTGTCCATCAACCTGTTTACCTCTATTTGCATATCTTGGCTCCTTTTTTCCAATGTCTGCACCAGGCTTTTCAGTGTGAGGACCCTCTTGATTAGCTGGATAGTCTCCGTCCTGTTGGAGATCCCAATTGCTGCCAGCTGAGGACCTGTCCGGTTATTGAGCACATTGATCATTCTGCTAGCTATCTCAGGCATACTACCTAGAGATGCCCTTGCTCTATGCACTTCCCTTTGCGCTTTGCCTATGAGCTCCATTTGATCATGAATAGTTTCAATGTATTGCCATTGGTCCATTATTGATTGGCCAATATGGGTCCACAAAACTCTTCTGATCTCAACCACCACTTTGTCAAGGGTGAGCTCTTTCTCCAGCTCTTTTATCCTTTCCTTGAGAGTTTTTATTTCTCTCCCTTTCTCAGCCACATTCTACTTTGATTTATCATAATTCTCATTCAGCTTGGCCAACTCTCCTTGGCCCCATTCAGTTCTATCATCTAGGCTTCGAGGGCCTAGACCTCATTCAACAATTTCTGCATGTCCAGGCTCGAAGCCTGCTCTGTAGATGGTGTTGGTGCTGCTGTAGATGGTGATGGTGCTGTTGTTTCTGCTTCTATGGGAGGAAGAGTGGTATTTGGAGGCTCCTCAAGGTTTATAACCTCTGGAGGGGACTGAGAAGTCTGGCCTCCCTCTTTCTGCTGCAGGGCTGCCTACAGTGCAGCCTCTATGTCTTCCAGCCTCCCTTCTGTCTGCACTAGTTGCTTGTGCAATGCTACCAGCAATGTAGCTATCTCTTGTTCTTGCTTCTGCTAGGCAACCTCATCTATTTGCGAGTGAATGGTTGCTAGGAGCTTTACCTTCTTTCTCAGGGCTGCAAGGTCTGCATCTCTTATTTTTAGCAGCGTCTGTATGGCCTTTGGATCCTTGGGGTCATGCCCCAGCTCTATAATTATATCTTCCAAAGACTTGATCCTGTTGTCTTTGCCCAGGGAGGATGCTTTCTCCAACTCCAGTTGGGCAACTGTATTGTTTAGGCTGTTTTCCAGCCTTTTTTCCAACATTGCTTTGCCTGCCAATGTTGCATAGACCATTTCACCCGTTTTCTTATGAAGTTCTATTTGGTCCATGGGGTGAATGTCTTTTGCAAGAACCTCCAGGTTGGTTCTTATGTAGTCTGCAGCTGACTGTGGTTGCACCGTGGTGGGCGTGAAATGACTCATGGTCATTTTTCCTTCTGAAATGTCATAGGCTGACATAAGCCTCTGCTGATTTGTAGGGACCATCTTTAGCAATTGATTGTAGATTTGGAGCCTGAGTGGCTCATTTCTTCTCTTGATATCAGTAAACTGTTGCTTGATGCTTACCTCTGCTTTCCTTTGATGACTTGAGGAGCTGATCTCTCCTCCAAGATTTCTCTCTTGTTCTTGCTGAAAGGAACTAGCTGATACCTCCATGCTTGGTGGGCCCATTATCACCGATTGCCCCATACGCATTTCTTCCTCAGAGAGGGGATTTAATCTCTAGCTTTTCTCCCCTTGGTTTGTGGATTTGGTAAGGGGAGTCTCCTGCTCTCTGTCCCTTTTCTTTCCTTTTTCCACCTTTTGTGGAGTTTGGAGCACTGAGGTCTCCACCATCTTCTCTTGCCCAGAAGGCATGTTCTCTTGAGCCTGTTGCTCAGTAGGTGTCGGGGCTTCAGCCATTTGTTCTTGCTGCATAGGCTGCCCCTCTTCTTGAGTTTCTTCTTGTTGTTCTTGTTGTTGTTGTTGTTCTCTTTCTGTTTGTTGCTCTGTTTGTCGCTCTATTGTAGGAGGTGGTCGTTCCTGCTCCACCTATTTTCCCTTACCTTTATTTGTTTCTTGTTGGGCGATTTCGGCTACCTGCTGCTGGGCTGTGGAAGATGAGGCCGCTGCTCCAATTTGCCTCTGACAGGAGGAAGAGACTTGCCCACAATTTTCCAAGTCAGCCTCTTTCTGAAGATTTCTTGTTTCTCTTCTTAACATTTCTTCTTTACCAATTGGCTCCTCTAAGGTGCCTTCTTTCCAGCTTAGGGCATTGGCATACTTTTCAATGTGAGGCAGTTTCACATGAACATAGCCACCCAATTTGTACTTTATTCTCCTAAGGGAAAGGAAGTGATTAGGGTCATAAGGAACCCACTTGAAACTGGTTTGAAGTATGAGGTTTTCTAGAATCCTATCAGCTTCCTTCCATCCTTCCTCCTTATTGTACAAGAAGGGGCCCAGTTGATTCCTCACCTTTAGTTGCACCTTCTTGCTTTTACTTTGGAAATGGACAAATTCAACATTTCCAAACTGCCTAAAATACTCTAGGGCAAAGAGTCTCATAGGGACATATTTTTGCAGCCTATAGGGATTCAGCTCATAGCCATATACTCTGATTACTATATGGTGTTGGTAGAAGTACCAATCACCAATGCTGTATGCCTTTGAGAGTTGAAGAATTCTCTGCATTTCATCTGTCAATCTTGGAGGAGGGACACCCAACAATAAGGTCATAGCTGGATGAATGAATAGATCAATAAATTCACAGTAGGTGTAAGGTGAATAAGGCAGAAGATGGCAAATTGAATACCAATACACAACCGACCTTGGGCTTCCCTGGGCATCTAGCTTTTTTAGAGGGACAGGGAAGGCATCAGGCTGATAGAACAAAAATAAATGATATATGTACCTGGTGTATTTAAACACATTTTCCCTCTCCAGATTCATTAATTGCTCATGAATCTTATTGGCAATAAAGGTAGCAAAGTCATAATGTACAGCAGGAGGCATCCCTAGGGAGAAAATGGACAGCATTGCCATGATGGTTTCATCCACATCCTCATATGTCCCATAGCCCAGGATGTAACTGATCAAATCTACCATCATTTTGCCCAGCTCATTAAGATATGGATATGCTATGGGAAGGGCAGCGGTCATAGATTGATATTGAGGCTGAATAAACAATTGATTAACCCTGGAAATCTGATCCCTGGACAGCTTGCCTCCTTTCGTTATCAAGTCCTGGAGGGAGAAAGGAGTTAGGGGCTTTGTAGTATGAAAGTGTAGAATTTCACTGATGGCCTCAGGGGTGATATGGAACAATACTGAGCCTGAGGGGCTGAGGACGGCTCTCTGACAAGGGTCATAGCTAGACATGCATTGATTTACCAAGTCTGGAAGGACATTGACTTGAGGAAGGTTGTAAATGGGTATGTGGGAATCCCAAATTCCTAAGGTATCAGCCCCACTGCGATGTTGGGCCTTTAATTCATTCATTAGGTGAATATTAAACTTGGCTGTCATGGGCATGGAGTCTAACATCTGGTAATCTCTATCACCTAGGGCCTTCCACTCCAGCTCTCTGTGTGGGGCATTCAGAGGTTGAACATTTAGGACTATTGGCGTTTCCATGGCTAAGCAGTAGTTATGACTTGGTACTGAACTGGTTTTAGCGGGAAGGAGACCACAGAGGGCTAATTTTGCAGAAGTAAGGCCAACTGTAAGGGTAAATGAGGTGTGACAATGGTGCAGAATGCTTAACAAGAGTAACTTGATGGATTGCAGGAGCAGGCAACTCTGTTTTCCTGGTGAATTATGCTGTTTAGGTTTACAGTCCACGAATGCGCGGACAGAGTGGGAATTTGGGGAAGGGTGGCTATATATGGGTTCAGCAGGTGAAATTCGCCCCTGAGATTGTGAGGAATGCTCGTTTTTCAGGGAATTTATTGGTAAAAATAGGTTTGTTTTACTCTTGTGAATTCAGTTTCAGAGATATATGGACATAACTTAGCTCTGAAAGGGTGCTCTGGGTAAATACCTGGTGAATTGCCGGTAATGGTGATAAGTACAGGTGGGTTGTAGGCGGCAGCGTTCTTCAGGTCGATTTAGCAGGTTGGCGGCAGATGGACATAATTTTCATGTAGAGGAGAGCAATAGTTCTTTCAGCGAAAATGAGAAAAAACGCAAAAAACGGCTAAATATGGACTTTTTGGCTTATTGGCGCGCTTTTTGGATGACGTTAGCATGACGTCATCAGGTGGGGTCAGGGTCGGGTGATGTCAGCGTGACGTCATCGGGTGACGTGGCAGTCTGTGATTGGTCCACGGGGATTGCACAGGTGGCAAACACGCAGGAGCGCTGGAGGTCGGGAGTGCTGACAGGGCGCCAAGCGGAAGTGACGTGGGTGGGTCATGGCGATGGCGTGGGCAGGCGGTTTAGCAGAGTGGTAAGGTTTTCTCGGACCGCCCTCTATACGGTCGCGGTATTGTCAGGGGGCGCTTCGAGAGAGTCTAGTGGGTGACGCGTGGCGGAGATCTGACGTCACCCTCTGACAGTTTCTCGGAAGGTAACTTTCGATCACGGATGCCCGTCCGATATGACGTGGGCCGTCGGATGGGAGGGCCCAGATCCGACAGTCGACGGATCGATAAGGTGCACGGGTAATATTTGATTGTGGGGAGAATAAAATATTACTTTTTTTTGTAATTCATGCCTAGCGGAAACTTTGGAAAAGTGGGTTTTTTCGGGTTTTTTGCAGCATCTGTGGGTTAAATGGTTTTTTGGCAAAGGTTTATTAACAAAGTGGGTTTAAGGCTATTAATCCGAGAAAATCTCGGATTAATCCCTAGGATTAATTATTTGGCGCTCTTTGGGTTGCCTCAAATGTTTTTAGCGCTTGAAGATCTTCAAAGTCATACATAGAGCTATAATGCTCGGGGAAGGGGATACATAGAATTTTGGGTTTTTTCCAAGTTTTACATAGTAATAAGGGAATAGGGGGTATAGGGAGTTAGATAGTAATAAGTTAGTAGTTAATATGAATGAAAGAGGTGGATGGGGGGGAATACTAAGTTTTTATGAAATCAACTTAGTTTTTAGGAAGTAGATCAAAATGAAAACAATATTTGCACAAGAAATGTGGCTTTTAAAGAAACTCAGAACCAACAAAAGACTTTGATTTTCTTTGTGTACATGGGTGGCATAGGGATGTTAGTCATGAATGGGATAGGGGGTGATTTTGAAGTTAAACATGCTCCATTAGGCTTCTGCAAGACTGCTGCAAACAGGTCATTTTTACTGGCCCCATGTTTTCACCTTTGCTATAGGCCAGTGAAATGCCATGGACCAAGATTTCTGCAACCCCCTCTACCTACCCACTCTATTGCCTAGCATTTTTTGTTACTTCCAAGGAGGGTGCACTTAGATTTGCAAACCCTTTTGTGCCTTTTCTTTTCTCTTTGGCTTTCTTTTGATTTTCTATCTAAAGCTACCCTTATTGCTTCCAAGGCTCCAAATTAAACAGTTGAGAACCTTTCTTCCTCTACCTATCTACTACCTGCCAAGATTGAGCTATTTGGATAGGTTTCTTTCTCTAATCTACTACAAAAATTGAAACATGGCATGACCCAGCTTAGGCTGTTGGATCACCCATCTAGAAGTAAGGCAGCATCAACCAAAACAAGTATACTTTTTCCACAAGAATATGAGATCTTTGCATCACCAAAGCAAATCATATTGGCACTTCCCTTGTCAATCATGAAAAATGAAGCCTATTGGTATAGGTATCTAACAGCAACTATGGGGTTGATCCTTTAACACCTTTCCGCCTATCTTTTGCGAAGTACAATTGTGATTTCTCACATCACAACCCTGGTTGTTTTGGGGTTGATTTTTAACACTATCCACCTGTGACATGTGATTTGCGATATGAGAGGGCTAATGGCGGCCTACCACTTGGCACCTGCTCATTTGTTGAAGTGCCTTGTCACATCATCTTTTCCTACCATCTGTCAGAGTCAAACTAGAACTCTTAATTGCTCTAACTTCTTCATATGAGCTCGGATTTGAGTGCCGTTCACACCGTTGGAATCATAATGACGAGCTCTTCGATTTGAAGCTAATTTTATCAAGATTTTGACACTTTGATCTTTTAGCCTAATTTTGAGCACTTGATCAAAGTGGCAGGCTATCATTGGCCCTGCATTTTGCAAATCACATATCAAAGGCGGGTTGACGTTAAAGAATCGGACCCAGAGAAAGCCAGGGTGCAACATTATGATTGCAATCTCACATCGTAAAAGGGAAGTGTTACTGAATCGGCCCTGATAAGTTGAGGTTTTGATTGCGATATCACAATCACATACCGCACAATGCAAAGTCCCGTTGTACGTATTAACTTGGCTTCACCGATTGTGATATATTTTGGATGCGATACAGTTATACTTTAGTTGATAGTTCCATGGGGTCTGCCACTTATTGCAAACTCATATCGCCCACGCTATGTTCACAAACCATAAGGCCTATCAGTTCTCGCCGATTGTGATTTACGATGGAGTTGTCGGTTTCGACAACTTATGTCCATTGTTCGATGAAATTTTCACCCACTTAGCACTTTTTGGAGAAAAATTGTAGGATCATGCTGGAAATGGTGCAATTTTTGGAGGGAATGTTGGGAAAAATAGGGGAGGTCATAACTTACTCAGTTTTCCACCAAATTTGATGCAAAAAGAGGCTAGATAGCCATTTTTATTTATGGACTCATGGGAGCAGGTTTCAGAAGCATTTGAGCATTGTAAGCACATATTGTTACACTTTTGGAGCGTAATAGAGAGGTCCAAGCCATTGGAAGCTGAACGAAGGAGATGTAGCCCAGGAGGGGTGAACTCGTTTAGCATGTTTCTATTGTCATGTGTTTTTGATGATGTTCTGTACATGTTTATGTTGTTGTTCAATCTCTTATTTATGTTAAATTTCTCATAAAATTAACATAAAAACTCATCATTTCACTTGCAAAAATTCATGAATCCTTAAGCACACTGAAAGTATTTCCAATCTGAGGATAATCTTAGCACAACAATCTAATATTCTAAATCATATCAAGTAGAGGAAGAAAAAGAAAAGGTGTAGGAAGTTGAGAATGTGCTAGAGACAGGAGAGACCTTGATGATGAAAATGTCGTTGATTAAGCAGGAGAATGAAGGTTTTGAGCTAGTCCAAAGCAGAGGCTTATTCCAATCTGTTTGAAAATTTCAAGGGAACTGCTATAAAGTGGTGATTGATAGTGGCGGTGATGACAATTTGGTGTCTAAAGAGATTGTAGAAGAACTAATGTTTAACAGGAAGAAGAACCCCACACCCTATAAGGTGTCTTGGCTGTAGAAAGGAAATCAAATTTTGGTGAATGAGAAATCTGACATAGAGATTCATATTGGAAACTATAAGGATAATATCTTGTGCAATGTGGTGCCGATGGACGTGTGTCATATTTTTTTGGGTAGGTTGTGGAAGTTTGAAAAAGGTGTTATACATGATGGAAAAAATGATTACTTATAAGTTTCATAAGGATGATATCAACCATACTTTTTTTCGACTACAAGAAGAAGGGTCTTCTGAAAATTGTGATCCTAAAGCTCTGTTAATGAGTGGAAAAGACGTTTTGCAACAACTGGAAGTAGAATAGGTAAATTTTGTTATTGTTATCAAACCTAGAGTAATTATTACTTCCACTATAATTTCTGATTTTCCTTTAGAAATTCAAGAATTGTTGGAGGAACACCATGACATTATTGTGGATGATTTTCCAAATGAACTACCACCTATAAGGAGTATCAACCATCATATCGATCTGATACCAAGAACAAGTCTTCCCAACGGAGTTTCTTATCGTATGACACCTAAGGAGAATGAGGAAGTCAGGAAACAAGTGTAGATGTTGTTAGATAAAGGCCTTATTTGAGAAAATATTAGTCCATGTGAAGTTCCTTAAGTAGTGAGTCCAAAGAAGGATGATGGATGGTGCATGTGTACAGCCTCCAGAGCTTTGAATAAGATTACAATCAAGTACCATTTTCCTTTTCCATGCATTGATGATTTGTTGGATTATTTAAATGGTGCCAATTGGTTTGAAAATTTGATTTGAAAAGTGGATACCATCAAATTAGGATTAGAGAGGGAGATGAGTGGAAAACTTCCTTTAAAAATAATGAAGGATTGTATGAATGGATAGGCATGCCATTTGGATTTTCCAAGGCACCTAGTACATTCATGAGACTGATGAATTAGGTACTAGAAGGGTTTATAGGGAAATTTGTAATTGTTTACATGGATATCTTAGTTTATAGTCAGTCAAAGGAGGAACATCCACAACATTTAAAGTATGTGCTAGAGAGATTACAAAAATAAAGGTTACTTATAAATTTGAAGAAATGTTCCTTTTTAAAGTCATAGCATGTATAGTTAGGATTTATCATTTCCATAGAAGGGTTGAAGATGGATCCAAGAAAGGTAAAGGCTATTTTAGAATGGCCCTCTCTCATAAATATTTTTGAAGTGAGAATTTTTCATGGTTTGGTGAGTTTTTGCAGGAAATTCATTAGGAACTTCAACAAAATGAGTGCACCAATTGTGGAGACAATTAAGAAGAATCAACAACCATTTTGGTGGACCGCTGAAGATGATAAGGGGTTTCATATGTTAAAGAAGAATATTATAGAACAACTAGTCCTTGCACATCCACATTCTAGTAATGCTTTCCAAGTGAAAAGAAATGCCAAAAATAATGCAATTGGAGAAGTACTCAACTAGGAGGACATAACCATTGCTTATTATAGTGAGAAACTAAATGAATGCAGAAGGAACTATATAGCCTATGACAAGGAATTATATGTATTGGTCCAAGCTCTTAAAAAATGGAGGCATTATTTATTTTCTATGATATTTATTTAATATATTGATAACCATGCCCTCCAATATATTATGCAGCAACCTAAACTCAATCAAAAGCACATTAAGTGGGTCAAGTACTTGTAAAGTTTTACATTTGTTTTAAAGAACATTAGTGTATAGTCTAAAAATTATAGATGCTTTGAGAAGGAGGAAGTTATTGCTACAAGAAAGTCAAATTTAGTTGTTGGGATTTTATTTTATGAAGGAAATGTATGAGAAGGTTGCAAATTTCTAGGAAGCCTTTGAAGCTTGTAAGAACCTAGTTTCTCAAAATCACAGCCCATGGCTTGACTATATGATCTAAGATGGAATTCTCTTTAAGAACAACCAACTGTGTATTCCCAATTAGTCCATGAGAGAGAATTCAATTAAGGAAAAACACAATGGAGGCCTTGGAGGACATTTTGGATAAGGAAAAATTTATGAACTATTGAAGATAAATTATTTTTGTCCAAAGTTGAGGATTTGTGTGCATAAATTTGTAAATAAATGCAGAACCTATCAATATGTTGAAGGAAAAATTCAGAAAACTAGACTATATACCCCATTTCTAATTCTAGAGAGGCCTTGGGACTCGATGAGTATGCATTTTTTTTTAATAATGCCAAGAACTCAGAAAGGTAATGATTCTATCTTTGTGGTTGTAGATAGAATTTTAAAAATGGCTCATTTTATTCCTTGTGCTAAGACTAGCGATGTTAGCCATGTTGTAAATTTGTTATTTAAAGAAGTGGAAAGATTACATGAAATTCCTAAGATTACTTTTTTATACTGAGATACTAGATTCTTAGGACATTTCTCGAGAAAATTATGGAAGAATTTGGCGTTGAATTGAATTTCAGCCCAACATATCACCCACAGAATAATGGTTAGACTAAATTAATGAATAGAAGTTCAGGAAATATTCTATGTAGTTTGATTGGAGATCATCCCAAATAGTGGGATCAAATTTTAGCACAAGTTGAATATGCCTACAATGACACTCCCAATAGAAGAATTGGACAAATCCCTTTCCAAATTGTGTAATGGAATGCACCTGAGAGGAGTGCATGAGCTAAGAAACTTAGGAAGAGCAAAGTAGAGAAGTGTAGTAGGAGAAGGTTTTGCTATAGCCATACCAGAAATCCATGACTAGGTAAAGCAAAAACTACATGACAATAGTGCACAATATAAGAGTAGAGAAGATCTTAGTAGAAGGGAGAAATTTTTTGAAGTGGGAGATTTGGTACTTTCACACTTGCGAAAGGAAAGATTCCCAAAATGGCAATTATAACAAACTAAAATTTAAGAAGCTAGGACCTCAAAGGATCGTGAAGAAATTCTTTGCTAATGCCTATGAACTTGAATTACCACCTGGAGTTGGAATTTCACCACTATTTAATGTAGTAGTTTTTTACAAATATGAATTTGAAATATAACAACCAATAAGTGACAATAATAAACAATAGATAGTACAATGGGAAAAAAGTTACCAACAACTAAAACTTTGCAAATTGTACGAATTTTAGACAAAAGATTGATCAAGAAAACTAGGGACAAAGTATTTTGAATACTTGGTTAAGTGGAAAAACCTTATAGTTAGATGAAAATTGAATGATTACCACATTCATACACAAAAATTGCAAATCTGTTGAAGAAATCATGAACAAGAGTCCATTAATATTTGTTCCTTGGGATTATGATGTAGGGGCATCCATAATGTCCATTGATCGAGAGGTCAAAATCATTTTTTATTAAAGGAGTTGGTTCCTTAATGAGTTATTGTTAGGATATGATTGATTTATAATTGCCATGTAATTCTTTAAATTAGGAAATTCGTTGCAATGGTTATAATTTTTGTTATTTTCCCTAAAATTGTAATGAACCTCTTTTCCTACCTGGAAATTTCATCCTTAGGATCCATTAAATTAACGAATTCTTCATTTACAGATGGGCTTTTAGTGGCCATCACGAGTGTAGTAAATCAATCATTAAAGATACAATGATTACAATACTTTTTAGATCAACACTTAGTCATTAACACACAACTAGGAAAAGAGTCAATTTATAGCATACAATTAATAGAACTCTTTGATATCCATATCTCATCATATTTGGAATGAATTTTTTAGTTTTGTTGTAGCTAAATAGGCTAAGAACAATGATTAAAAGTCCCAATATGAGTGGGAGACTTGACATCGTCAATTCTTTAAGCAGCATGCAAGAATCAACAACAATTCTATGGGAGACATTTCTGCATAACTCTTTCACATGCATAAACCTTCAAATATAAACATGATCATAATATCTTTGACATGCGTATGCATTCACATGTGAGTCACATGCATTAATCTACCATCATTTTCATAAGAGAGGGAATTAAGCAATCCATAATGATTTAACATCCTATCAAGTAAGGATTTAAGCATGATCACCTACCATGCATGTAAATCTCATTTGAATGGAGGGAACATAATTAAATCTATTAATATCGAAGCATAGGTAATTCCTTCGAATATACTCAGAACTAAGAATAACTACTCATAAGGAAATTGGAACAGTAACATAGAGAGAGTGTAAAAATCAACATACAACCATTCCATGTGAATGACACCAACTAAATCTCACTTAGAGGGAGGAGCACCACCACCCAGCCATGAATCGCCTATGATTCCCTCGGAGCTGAAGATATTGCCAAGGATCAACTGTCCTCAATTGACCAATGCACTGGGTATTTAATACCCTCTTTCATGATTTAGTTACAATTAGAGGCATCCTGCCTTATGGATTTTTCCATTTGCCTAGGTCTTATCCAGAAAAGCTCGTAACTATCTCCATGATGATTTTCCACATAAAAGCTTGCCTTTATCTCCTGGAAATATTTGACGTTTGATGGATCTTTATCTCCCATCCATCCGATCGATATCCAATCCATCTAATCTTATCTAGAATCACATCTAGAAGCTTATCATGAAAGATTCATCTCTATCCCATTCCTCATGGGATTTTGCAATCATCTCCTCTCTCTTGGTGCTCCACCCTCCAAGTGATTTATTTTATTAATATATTTAATAATACATTTGTTTTTCATATTACATATCACCTAGCTTTCCTCAGCTTAGGTGTAGAATAGTTTAACCCACAAGGGAGGGTATAAAACCTAGCTTCCCTCAGCTTAGGTTTACAAACATTTAACACAATAGGGAGGATATCATACCTAGATTTAACTTAGCTTAGGTTTACAATAATGTAGTACACAAGGGAGGGGTGTTACATAATCCCCCCCTTAAATTTTAAACCGTCCTCGGTGTATCACTACATCATATCCTCGTTCATAGGTAGATGGTTTCCAAATCAACAACTTTCATGTCTCTACCATTTGATGCAAATTTTCCGATGTACATCTGCCACGAGGAGTGCTCACAACATCTCCCTTTCCATATCTACGTCAGTATCAAGGAGTGTTACCAGCATCTCTCCTTCCATAGCTACCTGTCCCACATTTTTCAAATCATTTTGGAGAATTTATCGATGCGAAGTTTAACTATGATAAATATCATAATCTCTTACTACGAAAGAAACTATTTCTTATCGTTTATTTTATTTGAAGAATACATGTTCTCTGCTTGCATTATTTCAAGCCTTTGTGTTCTTGTCAAACACCTACTTCTTGCAGTCTCTCTACATACGTTACTTATGTTAGCATATTTTCGACATTAATATGCTTGCAAGGTCATAACAGATTATTTCACATAACAATATATATTTGCATATACATATATTCATTGAAATTGTATGTACGCCAAACTGTGATTAACCATAGTTACTTGTACTAAAAGTACTTTCCTTCTTCTGGGTAACCTCCAAGTTTATTTACCTCGCCAGACATCCATTCAATGAATACTACATACCTGCATACAAGGTATGTTATACACAACAATACACATTTCATTTTTCAACCTTGTAGCATATGTAGTAACATGGTCCCATATGTACTGATGTACATAGTTCGGTGGTGGTACAAATTATAATACCATCCTCATGGTGTCACCTGCATGACATAAAATTTATCCACATTTGTTTCCACCATGTTAGTATCCTACTAACAATCATTTATCATGGTTCATCTATGTAATTGAGAAAGTTTCATGTCATTTGTAAATCACTCTCGGATGTCATGTAATAATAGTATCATAATAGTCATCATGCACACTATAACTCAATCATACCCATACCTTTCAGTTTCACCTATACCAGGTTTTAACAACAATGAAATGTACCATAAGGCAGAATTTTTACTATGACACTCAGTCTATCGTAGATATTTAAAGTCTCATGATCATTATAACAAATCTGGTTAGTTCCTAACAATTATTCCACACTTAAACAAATTATGTCATAGGATTGACCATTTTCCCTTTTTATACCTCCACATAGGTATGACCTCATTCAATAAACAATATGCACCTTCATACATCCCCCATATAGAGGCTATAAGTGAAATCTATACTATTCATCACTTCACACCCTTTAAATTTTATGTGAAGTGTGACCCAAGGGTATTTGCATGTTAGTGCCTTAAATCACCCTTAAACTAAGGGATCAGTTATGAATTCATGGTTTATGCAACAATCATTAAGCCACCTTGAATTCTTATAATGCATCAATCCCATTATGTTCAATTTCCAAGTATACCTTAACTGGTTAAAAAGATGTTGATCATTATTAAATCATGATGTTGTATTACATCTTTGCACCCACTTCACAATCTCATCCCATGAATTGATATGTTCTTTATGCCTCTTGCATATCTGGGTTAAGATATTAACTTACTTAACTAGAATCCCTTAGGTTCCAACCTATGCATGATTCTTTCCTTATGCATAATCTCCTGATAAGGTTTTGTTTCGTCAAACGATGTGTAATTTGATTATTTGATTACTAAAATAATTCATCTATTGACAAAACATATACAAAGTAATTTACATCATTACTTTGCATGCGAGCTAAAAAACACAGCCACATTAAATTTGAAAAACAACTTCAAGGTATTTAGTCTTATAAAAGACTTGTCTTTCACAATATCCCTTCTTGGGATATTTTAAGCATAACTTAATTTCCTTAAGTTATGTTCTTAACTAGAAACCATACAACTCATCATTTGATTTTGAATACGATGAGGTTATGCTATTACTAATTTACCTCAATGAATTTGTATTGTATTACCCTTTTACATTGCATAGCATCCATGCCATCTCAGAACAAGTATGAGTAAAATGTTGACCATATTCACTAATTAATCATACCATTAACATAGGTGTAATGATTAAATCTCCACTTTTCCTTTATACATGGACATTTGTTTAGAGGTTTGTTTAATGATTTGAAGAGAAACATACTTTACTATTTGACCTCAATAACACCACATATGAAAGAATATCCATGCAACTCATTGCACCCCCACAATGAATTCTATATGCAAGGCATCCATTGTATTTGTGCACTTAAGTACTCATTTATTTTTGTACATTTATTATTTTTTATTAAGATTTACTATCCATTATTATAATGTCGAGGCTTTATCATGATTACCAATTGTTTAATTATTCTCTATGCATATCTCCAATCATCACTTTCCAATCATGACATATAGTCATAAGAATGCTCAACTATAGCTTAAGTTTTGAAACTTTCACAATATATGTACATCCCATTTAAGAGCATCCAACTATGATAGAATAAGAACATCACTTCTTAACTAAGTTTGCAGATTATTCAGGAAAGAAAACAAAACCATGTCCATGTTCATAATTATTAACCATTTTCCTCTATTAATTGTATTCCTCCAGTACACAAGTTGACATTGTAATAAAATCCATAATGCTGTATAATTTGAAAAATTATTGTCAGTCACCATAACAACAATTGAAGCTCCAAAAAATATAAATTGTCCTACACAAAGCATGAGACTGCTAGCTATCCCTGGCATTCCTGGCAGGTTCTTCATTGCAACCCTGAAAAATATTTCTTTACAATTGAAAAAAAACCTCCTATAACTACACCTGATGATCAAGACCCCTGATGATCAAGACCACTATTACAGGACTTTTGCCAATATCATTTATAAAAAAGGTTCATCTAGAGAAGCTAACGTGATTGAGTGCAAAATTTTCTAAAATATATGCTTCCAACAACTTATTGTGGCCATCGCAACAAATGCCCCACAAAAATATACAAGAACTTTGACAACCTCAAAAATACCCTGAAAATCACACCCTAGATTGCAAACATCATTTCATAACAACCCAAAGAACCCTTGAGAAAATGACAGGCTTATTTCTAAGACTGTAAACTCTTCTCGGTGCTTCTAGTCTGCAAAAAAACTAATAGCATAGTCAAAAGAGGGGTTCTTGCACTGAAACGTTTTGTGCACCTGTATCATAGAACTTGCTGCTTAATTTGAAAATATCACATTTCTTCGCTACAATTACTCCAATCCTGCTACTTTCCTGACAATGAATCTGAACTTAAGCAATCACACAGGCCTGCAACACTCGGAGTCTAGCTTCCTTTAGAAATCCTAACACTTTGGGAATATAAACTCACTTAAGATCAAGCGGAACGCTATGCACTGTTTTCACCATAAATGTCACAAAATGTACAAAGTTTTGACTCAATTTGTTGGAAATGTTATTTAAATCACACAAAAGCAGACTCTTTGATCTATTTTCCATTGGAATTTAAGAATATGTAATTCTTTGACATCAAATGTAATGTTGTGGAATACTTCTGCCCTCAAATTTTATAAGTTGTAACAGTTTTGAACTAGATAGTTCGAAGAGTTAGTTTAAATAGAACAAATCTGGGTACTCCGACCTATTTTCCACTGAGATTTAAAGGACATGCTTCTGATGCCTACAACTTTACTTTGAAAGGTAAGCACCTTGTTGAAAAATTAATTCCAACTGCGCATCGGCAAAAGAGTGCAGCGATGCAACGATTCAGCGATGAACACTCCAGTGATAAGAGATCGCCGATATCGCATCGGCGAAACGACAGCAATGAGTTATAAAGTATGTTTTGTTGTTTGCGATATGCGATCGCTGATATCGCTATTGGCATATCGCTATCGGCGGAAACCAAGTGGGCAGCCTTTTCCATGCGATAAGTTGAGACCCGATATCTCGGACCCGATGGGTATTCAACATTTTGATTAATATTATTTCGGGTCCGCCAGTGGCTCGTTTTATGTTTTTTCATGCATTTCAGACATATATTATAATGTATATAATCGGAGGTATCGGGCCATATTGTGATCGGGATTTCGCAATCGGGGAAACCATGGGTGCACAACTTTTGGCATATGTGTGTGCCATGCGATGAAGTCCGGACCAGATAGAGTTCCAAAACCATATTGTATAATGGTTGAAGTAAAGGCCTGGGGAAATAAATTCAACGTGGAGTAAAATTTACATTGCCGTAAGTTTTCTCAGTAAATAGTAAATGCATTTTACTGTGGTTGGTAAGTTTAAGTGAAGTTTTTAATTTTGCCTGAGCGGGTGTATGGGCACCAGTAAAAGCTAGTAAGACAATTTTAATTTTCTCTGTCTTTCTTTTACGGCAGTATGGCGATGTGAGTACTTTCTCCAGTAGTCATATATGAATGTATTTTTCTTGGTAAATGTATGTAATCAAAAGGAAGGCATTGTGTGTGCTTGGAATGCTCTGAATATGCAATTGGAGTTACGCAGCAGCGTGAGTAAAAAATTTATGTGTAATTTCTCAGAAGTGAGATGCAAGTGGTGAATCCCTCTCCGAGAGAGGAAGTCTATAATATGTAACTGCATTTTATTTTAATAGAAATCCTTGGTGTGTAAACGCTGTCCTCTGTGCTCAGAATTTTTTTTTTGTATGTTTCCGCTGTGTTAAAAAGACCCTGTGAGAAAACAGAGCATTGTCTCTGTGTGGAAATTTTTATTGTTTTTTGGGATTTTACCAAAAAAATCCCCAACAGTGGTATCAGAGCAAGTTTAGGCTCTTTGAAGACATTCAAAGAATCTGTAGGAAGGATTTTTGTTGCAGTAACTTCTCCAGCAAAGTGAAGACTCAGCAAAAGAATCCAGGTATCTCTCAGACCAGTTTTTGTGTTACTGCTAAAAGAACAGTCAATATTTTAAATACACAGTCAAGGATTTAGAAGCATAGCTGCGAATGCAAGGAATGACTAGCACAAGCACTAATATGGGTTTGTTTAACCCTCAATTCCCACAGTTTAATGGGACAAACTATGACTATTGGGAAATAACCATGAAAGCCCTGTTTGCCTGTCAGGATTTATGGGAACTTGTTGAAGATGGTTTTGATGAACCGCAAATGAGAATGAGTTTAACAGATTAACTCAGGCAAAGAAAGACCTATTGAAGAGCAATAGGAAGAAGGATTCAAAAGCCCTTTTATTTTTTGTATCAAGCATTAGACAAGAGTGTGTTTCCAAGGATAGCAGGAGCTAAGACATCCAAAGAAGCATGGAAAACTCTAAAGACAGCCTACCAAGGCATGGAGAAGGTGAGGACAGCAAAACTACAGTTGCTGAGGAGAGATTTTGAGAATCTGTGCATGAAGGAGTCAGACAATATTGACTCATTCTTCACACATGTA
>APFE031747296.1:35942-48056 GCA_000404065.3 Pinus taeda
AGATTTTGTCTTCTCAACATGGCCTTTTTGATGACCATAAACTCCCCATTCATCAAAAATTACATCTCTTGAGACAATAAGCTTGTTAGTTAGAGGATTATACAATTTATAAGCCTTGCTTGTCTCACTATACCCAATAAAAATGCATAACTCTCTCTTTGCATCTAACCTTTTTCTATTTTGATCAGGTACATGCCCATAAGCCAAACAACCAAAAACTTTGAAATGATTAACATTAGGCTTTTTTCCATACCAAGCTTCATAAGGAGTCATATTTTCCAGTGCACTGGTGGGGCTACGGTTGAGGATGTATACTACTGTAGCAACTACATCTCCCCAATAAGATTTGCTCAATCTCTTAGTTTGTAGCATGCATCTTGCCATTTCAACCACAGTACGATTTTTTCTTTCAGCTATGCCATTCTGCTGGGGTGTGTATGTTGTAGTATGCTGCCTCCTGATGCCATTCACATCACAATAATTTTGGAAAGCTTTTGAGCAGAATTCTCCTCCACGGTCAGTCCGCAAACATTTGATCTTGCATCCTCTTTCATTTTCTACAAGGGCTTTGAACTTCTTGAATGTATCTAGGGATTCACTTTTGGCCTTCAAAAAATATACCCAACAATTTCGTGAGTAATCATCAACAAAAGTGATGAAATATGATGACTTACCCAAACTCTTAGTCTGCATAGGACCACATATGTCTGAATGAACAAGCTGAAGTGGGTGATGAGCTCTCCATGCACTACCATTTGGAAACCTTTCCCTTGCATGCTTTCCTTTAGCACATCCTTCACAAACCTCCTTATGCTCTTCTACTTTGGGAAAACCAGAAACTAATGCATGTGAGGTTAGAAACTTCAAACTATGAAAATTTAAATGCCCATACCTGAGATGCCATAACCAACTTGAATCCTCATAAGCCATATTAGCAAGATTGCTGTTATGTTCATCAAACCTCAAGGGAAACATCCTATTTCTTGTCATAGGCACAATAGTGCTCACCCTATTTCCCTTATTCTTATCATAGATAGTACATGTCTTATTTTCAAAGACTGCTTTATAATTTGTCTCACAGAGTTGCCCAACACTCAACAAATTATGCTTCAATTGTGGACTATAATAAATGTCATGAATATTCTTTATACCTTCTTTTGTTTGGACCTCCATAGCTCCTTTGGCAGCAACCTCCAATGATTTATCATCACCAAGCTAGATCTTGGATTTGAAACTTCCATCCTTTGCTGAAAAAAACTTCTCATTCCCTGTCATATGGTTAGAGCATCCAGAATCGAGGTACCAAACATCTTTACTAGTATTTTCAGCTTTAGCATAAGATAAAAATAAGTGATCTGGAGGATACTCACCACTTTCTTCAGCATAATTAGCATTTTTACCTTCTTTCAATCTGCATTCTCTTTCAAAGTGACCATACCTGTTACAATGGTAACGTTGAACATTTCTCTTATCAAATCTACCTCTACCTCTTCCTCTGAAACTACCTCTTCCACCTGAGCCACCTCTTCCTCTACCTCTTGAATAATTTTGGTTTTGCCATTTACCTTGACCTTGATTGCTTTTGGTGCTGCTGCTACTTGCATCTTCATTCTTTGTAATTTGTAATTTAGAGGAAAAAGCTTTCTCTACAGCTTCAAAAGTTTCCTTCAATCTTTCTTCATGGGACATCAAAGATCCAACCAATTCATCAAACTATAGTTTTGTTAAATCCTTACTTTCTTCCATGATTATTGCAACATGATTCCATCTATGTGTTAAAGATCTCAATACTTTTTTAATTAAAACTTCATTACTTACAGCTTCTCCAAGTGTAGCCATTTTATTGACCACATCTTTGACTCTCACACAATAACCACTGATACTTTCAGCTTCTTGCATCTTCAAATTCTCGAACTATCGGTTCAATGTCTGAAGCTTGACCACCTTAACTTGATCACTACCTTGGTAAGCTTCTTGTAGAGTCTCCCAGGCAGCTTTTGGCAGTTTTTTCTCCTGATATTCTTGGAAATAAGCTCTTATCAAGAGCTATCTGAATGTGAAACAAAGCTTGAGCATTCTTCTTCCTTGCTTCCTTTCTTGTTGTTCTTTCATTGGCTGTAAGAGCATTCCAATCAGCTGGATCCTCATATCCTGATTCAACAATCTCCCACAAATCTTTTCCAATAAAAAAGGTTAGCATCTTAATGCACCAATAATCATAATCGTTCCCATCAAATTCTGGAACTAGCATCTGGTTAGAATTCGACATGAATAACTTTGGCGAAATTCCAACAATACAAATTTAACCCAAAACAATTTTACCTGCTTTGATATCACTTGTAGAATATGAAATGAACTATTTCAAGCAAATTGAGAAGCCAACAATACTATGAAGAATAATACATATAAAAAAATATAGATAAAACAATTGAAAAACACAGTGACTGTGTGAGCTAAAAAATGCTGCAAATATCATATATTCATTCAAATATTAACTACATTGTTAAATAGTAAAACTATTACTAAAATCAACTCTGGAATTAATCTACTGTAATTACAACTAATTTCTAGCACTTTCCAGCAGCACTGACCACCCTAACAATCTGCTGCTTTAATTTTGCAGTGAACACAAAATCTGCTGGCTACTTTCTCAACATTTTACATAACTAATTAAGCATTATTTCCAACAGTAGTGATAGCGTGATCTCCCGTGAGCAACTAGACTGACGTAAAATCGTTTGGTAAAGTTGCCATGATTTGAAGTCCCTTTGGGGATGCTAGCAGATAAGTCGGTGTCATAGAGACATGCCAAGACAAAGTCTTGTCTACTGTAGTATATTTTAGAGATTCAACGTTTAGCTTATACTTTGGTGATGGGAATGGCTTAAAAGATCACTGCTATAGATCTGAGGTTTTGGGAACTTATCTGAATTTTAGGTTTAATTTCATTTTTGTTCATCATGTTTTATAATATTCTCCAAATTCTTAATCCAGATAAAGAATGTAGGTGGCAGACTATAAGTTGACAATAGAACTCCAAAAATATTTTGAATTATTTGACATAAATCATTTTCATAAGATTTTAAAATATTCTCAGAACAAGCAATGAAGATAAGAATGTCCCTGAACACTATTGTAGGGCAGGTACCCAAACGACTAAAATCAACTTTTGACCCATAAAGTCTTCCAAGAAGTCATGTTAATTTATTTTAATAAATGTGTACTCTTCTATAGTTTCGTATGTAAATAATTCAAACCAATTTTCATATTAACTTTGCATGAACATAAAAGAGATGTTACATGCAACCCGATTTGAATCGTAACATATCACTTAATTTAAATTCTTATTTAATAAGAACTATATCCATAAAACCCCTCTTATACATATGTTATTGATCCGTCATTAACTATGGTTATGTTTTGATTCTCTTTTAAAGAAATCCTAATTTCCCTGGGTGGAGAGAAATCATTATGAATTTCAATTTCTTAAATTTTCTAATAAATTTTGGGGTTATTTTTCTGTAGAGGCAGATTGGCCCATAAGCCGAAAGGTTTGAAATTGACGCTCCAATACCATTTGTAATGAACCTCTTTTCCTACCCAGAAATTTCTCCCTTAGGCTCTGTTGAATTAACAAATTCTTCATTTACAACTCGTTTTTTAGTGTCCATCACGAGTGTATTAAATCAATCATTAAAGATACAATGATTACAATACTTTTTAGATCAACCCTTTGTCATTAAGATGCAACTAGGACAAGGGTTAATTTATAGCATACAATTAATAGAACTCTTTGATATCCCTATCTCATCATGTTTGGAATAAATTTTTGAGTTTTGTTGTAGCTAAATAGGTTAATAACAATGATTAAAAATCCCAATACGAGTGGGAGACATGGCATCATTGGTTCTTTAAGCAGCATGTAAGAATCATCAACAATTCTATGGGAGACATTTTTGCATAACTCTTTCACATACATAAACCTTCAAATATAAACATGATCATAACATTTTGACATGCATATGCATTCATATGTGAGTCACATTCATAAGAGAGGGAATTAAACAAGGCATAATGATTTAACATCCTATCAAGTAAGGATTTAAACATGATCACCTTCCATACAAGTAAATCTCATTTGAATAGAGGGAACATCATTAAATCTATTAATATCCAAGCATAGGTAATCCCTTCGAATATTCTCAGAACTAAGAAAAACTACTCATAAGGAAATTGGAACAGTAACAGAGAGAGAGTGTAAAAATCAACATACAACCATTCCATGTGAATGACACCAACTAAATCTCACTTAATTTCTTTAATGTCTTCTTGCGACAATGAAAGAACCTTTTCTTGCATCTACTTCTACTAACATAGGCATGCAAAGCTACTTTTGTCTTGCCCATCATGCACATGCGAGAATATCTACACAATTCCCCATCCAGTACCAAAGTGAGAGCGTAAGATATTACTTTGGGTTATTACATCTAATATTCTTATCAAGAAGATTATTGATAGAGCGTAAGATATTACTTTGGGTTATTACATCTAATATTCTTATCAAGAAGATTATTGATATAGCTCACACGGGGCATAACCAATACCATATTATTATTCAAGAAAACTTTTAATCTCTCGAGCTTAATGATTTACCCATACCAACTATAAGAGATAAGAAATCAACCATCAACTTATCTTAGCTAAATGATTTAACTCATAGTAAGTAAGATCTAAAATAAAACTCACATCATGCTAATGAATCTCATTGGATAGAGGAAAGTACCATTTAAACTATTAACACATAAGCATAAGTAATTCATGCAACATCCCCATAGCGAAGAAACTTAATAAAATATTCACATAATCACATGCAACTAAACAAGAGAGAGAGAGAGAGTAAAAAATTTCATACTATACATTCCACGCAACTAACACGAACTAAACCTCACTTGGAGGGAGGAGCACCACAACCCAGCCACGAATCACCTCTGATTCCCCCCGAGCTGAAGATCTTGCCAAGGATCAACTATCCTGAATTGACCAATGCACTGTGTATTTAATACCCTCTTTCATGATTTAGTTACCATTAGCGGCATCCTGCTTTATGAATTTTTCCATTTGCCTAGGTCTTATCCAGAAAAGATCCTCTTTATCTCCAAGATGCTTTTCCACATAAAAGCTTGCCTTTATCTCCCGCAAAGATTTTATGTTCGATGGAAATTTATCTCCCATCCATCCGATGGATATCCAATCCATCCAAGCTTATCTAGAATTACATCTAGAATCTTATCATGAAAGATTCATCTCTATCCCATTCCTCATGTGATTTGGAAATCATCTCCTCTCTATTGGTGCTCCACCCTCCAAGTGATTTATTTTATTAATATATTTAATAATACATTTATTTTTCATATTACATATCACCTAGCTTTCCTCAGCTTAGGTGTAGAATAGTTTAACCCACAAAGGAGGGTATCAAACCTAGCTTCCCTCAGTTTAGGTTTACAAACATTTAACATACCAGGGAGGATATCATACCTAGATTTAACTTAGCTTAGGTTTACAATAATGTAATACACAAAGAGGGGTGTTACAAAAATGGTCTTTTCGATCCTACATTTGGGGATCTAGACCAAACCATAATGTAATCTATATATTATTTTGATATTAATAAGAAAAGAGGTCAGAGTGTGGGTTGAGTGAAAGTTTTTCCCAAGAACATGTCCTTCTACAATCTCTTACGTATATAATATATGTGTCACATTGTGCACACAATCTCATAGTTATTTCTGAGTTATATATATATATAAGGCTGAGTAGAGAAAGCACAAAAAGGAGGTGCTTGGAGGAGTGGCGCAAGCCAAAGGAGAGTCGAGAGGAGTAAGAGGAATCAGAGGAGCTGAGAAGAGTCAAAGTACATAATCATACATGTGTATATAACCTGAGTGCGCCCAACACGTAGCGATTTGTTGTTTCCAAGGAAGTCTGTCAAGTAATGAGATCTGGAACCGTCAACCATTAGAAACCATAACAGAGATTGCCTAGAAGCCCTTAAGGTTTATGAATTAGCATTTCTAAAAATTGTCGGGCACGAGGGATTTTTCTATTGATGGAAGATGCAAAAGATGGGAATTTTCTCTTTGCCTTCGACCGTCAACCCTGGAAGAAATTTTAATTAAGAGTTGGGCATCACTAGTGGGCCAACAGGCAGAGCTTTTCATTACATGTGGCTAACGGGTGGAAAAATGGACCAACCCAGAGGATAAGAGTGAATGGGTTCATTGTAGTGGTCAACAGTGGAGGGTGGGCCAACTGGAACTATATACCCGGAAGGTTATGCCCATAGGTCAGAGTGCCCATAAAATTTATGAATTGTTCTTTTAATAAAGTGTCAGGCTTTGAGGTCGCTGTTTATATTAATATATATATATATATATTATATATATATATATATATATATATATATATATATATATAAATTTAATATATATTATATATATATTCCCCTGCTCTTTAAAAACTCCACCTTATTTACATTGAATCCTTGATTTACATGAATTTAATATAAAATTTTGGAATTGTGAATTTCATTTTATGTCTTTTTAGTAATTTTCATTATTATGGGTTGAAGTCTTATTATGTTTTTTAGTAACTTTCATTCAATATTATATTAGTTACTAATTTTTGTTTTTAGTTTTATTTATTATTTATTTAATTTTTTGTTGTTTTTATTCATTTCCCAATATTTTTTTGGTCTAGTCTAACTTAATAACTTTTTTCATGGGAATTCACTAAAATCCCACAATACAATTTCAAAACAATTTTTTTTATTTAAAATGCAATTTTGAATGCATAAATGGATTCAGTATCGTGAAAAACTCTTTGGAGACTTGAGTTATGCAGATTAAACAATTTAAACTCAATTTTTAAAAAATCTGTGTAGGATTTTGATTAAATTAACGAGAAAAAAAAATGTCGTGAAAAGACCTTGTAGGATTTTTATTAAAATTAACCAAAAAAATGAAAAGTTGTTTACTTTTAATTTGACTTATATTTTTTTGTCTTTTTCTACTTTTTTCTCTATTTTCAATTCCAATTACATTAATCATAATTGTTTTTCTTGCTTACACATAGCTTTTATAATTAATAATTGTATTGATGTATAGTTACTAATTTTTAGGATCTCATGAACATTTATTTTCCTAACTTTGTGGACTTAGTTTTATTTAAGCATAGTTTTTAGAATTTCTACCAAGTATATCAAAAATTCAAGAAATTGATCTTATAACAAGAAATTAATATTCTTGAATTCATTTTTTTTTTAATTTCTTTCATGTGTCTATGATGAATGTTTGTTTTCCAAAGATTTTAAACTCCAACTGGGTATTATTAGGATTCCTCTTTGAAGTTGGAGATTGTTGGACACTTATTGGGATTGTAGTCTTCAATTTCTCATATGTTTCTATTCGTTTGTTAAACTTGCTTTACCTTCTTTCCTCGAAACAAACACAAAAGATTGGCCCCAATTACAATGCAAAAAGTTAATGTCTGAATTTTGCTAAAGTTGTTGCAACTTTATTCATGGCTTTATTCAAAGTGACAATGTCAAATTCAACCAATTTAATACTAAATCACAAATCATAGACAAATGTATAATATTTAGATCTTTTTTCAAGGGCTAATGTTATATTTTATTTATTTTAATATTATTTTTTTAAATGATCTTTTTTTAATGAAATGTTTTAGGAACTAAGTATTTTGATTAGACACTACATGTTTTGATATCCATCTATAGTTACTAGTGGTTTAAATTAATATTAAAACAATTGTTAATATAAATGATTCATAAATATAAATTAACTTGTTTTTACAATTTAATTTAATACTAAATCACAAATTGTAGATCATCCCAAATCAATTTTTCTCTACAAAAGAAAGAGACGTCATTTGAGAGACAACAATAAAAGTTTGTTTCATATTGCCATGCCTTCACTGCCACAAACACAATTGCTTACCTTTATATCAATCATGTTCAATTCCCATGAACTCTTTAGGAGACGATTGGTTGTGCAAAAACGGTTTCTTGAAATTGACATCTCATTGGGTTGAAACGAACTTTCTCCATATCAATTTAAACCAAACACTGCCAAAAAAAATAAAGTTATAAAACTTCATTACAACTAATGAGGTAGGGCGCTCACCAAAAAGATACATTTTAGCACAACATTTTCACTTTCATTGCTTCTTCTTTTTATGAAAATTTAATTGATTATCTCACACCCTATCAACAATTCATATTTTAATTACCTATATTTAAACTAAGCCACCAATACTAACTACCACTAAAAACTTATTTAAAAACTCAAATATAAATTGATTTATAATATTAAAATTTCTTTAAAAAAATTAACTCATTAAGGTTTAGCAATTTAAATACACTATTTCAGTATTTGTTACTAAAAAAACAAAACACAACATCTATTTTTAGAATTTAATTACCAAAAATGAATCATTCAAAAATTATAATCATTATTTTTTAGTGCAAAATTTGACGAATATTAGCACCTCAAGAGATTTGATTCCTCTCATTTCTTTTAGACCAAAGATTACATTGAAAGGGGGGGGGGGGGGGGGGGGGGGGGGTGGGAAGGTGAATCACTGTATAAGCAAGCTTATAATTTTAACAATTTTCAGCAATAATTAACCATGTAGTAGTGTATCATAATAATTAGCATCACAACAATAAATGAAACCATTCGTTAAGAATCCATCATCACATCTACATAAGAGGAAACTAGCTTGTACGTGGAAAATATTATTGAGAAAACCAAAAATTATTCTTCTTTAATTCATTATATAGATTTGTAGGCACCAACGCGATGGAGGCACCCACCCCCAATATGTGCAAGAAACTACTTGTGATAGACTACAACCTAAAAGACACCGACCTTGAAAATGTGCAAGAAATCACTTGCAATAGGCTACAACTTGATTGAGGCACCAACCTCTAAAGATGTGAAAACACCCACTTGCATTAGGATACAACCTAATTAAGGCATCAACCTCGTCCTTTAATTCCATGTGGACCACTTTTCACAATATTTCAAACTCGGTCCACCTTCTCTTAAATGGCGGTTTTCAAAACTGATCACGCTACTACTATGACACTATTGTCATCAACATGTCGTATCTCGTACATACTTTTTTACAACTTGTTCAATGACTTGGTCACATAAAACCCTTCTTGGAACTTATTTTGGCCATATACAAGACACTAAATACAATCTACTCATAAGCTGCAAAGGCACAAAATATTGATTCTAAACATAAACAAATGCATCATCAAGGCTTTTCCTATATTCATAAATGTTCACAACTGAATCCTGATCATCATGCTTCCTCCATAATTTAATTTATCTTTGAAATAGGCTCATAAATGCTCAGAATCCATTTAAAAACTATATAAAACAATACAAAATATTAATCATTCGATAAAATGCACATTTTGGATGCATTATACAAAATGGCATTTTACAAGCTCTACAAATGTTGACTTGTTCTACATAATGATCAAAACTAAGTGTCAATATCCCCATATAAAAAATAGTTGATCAATTCTAACTGGACTCGAACCCATGACCTCCATTGAGCAAGCCATACCATACAACCAACTAGCCTGATTGATTAGTCACCCAGTCTAAGAAAAGTGCATATACATAGCAACTCATGGTTGTAGAGCCCAAAACCATAATAGGTATTGACTTGTATGATAGCTCACATGAGCTTTAACTGTAACACAATATATATGTGCTTGTGTGTGTAAATATACCAATGTTCGAAAGCTAGAACTATCAACCAGCCATCACATAATAGTTCAAACACGTCTTGACTATAGAGATCGACCTCAGGCTAGGTCACAGAGATAAGCATGTCATTCATTCAATGTATGCTTGATTTGAGGCACGAAGTGGGCATATATGTTTGTTAAGAAGGACTAAAGGCTCGACAGTCGACCTCGAGGCCAACGACTGCTCCATAAGACCTCTATTAAAACACAATGTCGCAGTATTATAATAGACCATGGGGCTTACCCTTCCATGATGTCGATCACGTGACCATAATTTTGTGACCTTATCGAGATTAGTGCTTAGCCACTTTCCACAATATGACGATGTGATGTGACTCTGAGCCTAGGTATTCCTAGTCACCATCTTAATGATGTTAGTGTGATGTCATCATGCCATGTGGTGGCTCATGAGAGGTGCCATGTGTCACACATTTTTGGGTGTTTAATATGTCATTTATATCTTCCATGTGGCAGTTCCTAGAGGTGCCACATCATCTAGATGATGTCATCCTGATGGTATGTCAAGCCTTGCCAACACCACATAGTCCTTGCCACCACATTATATCCTATAACCAATTATACTATACCACATCATCTTTGTTGCTACATCATAGAAGACTATGTAGGAGGGAAATATCACTACCACAACATCCAACAAACAGTTGTCTGCTCTTGCTATGGGACTAATTTAGTATGGAGGGTTAAAATTCAGATAAGATGACACATAATCTATCATTCAATTTATTATCCACTCATTGGACCCGTCTAATATGGGAAAACATGCTCTAACTTTAACATTGTCAAAGTTTGTGCAAGTTAGGTTTCTATTCGCCTACAAATTTGCCCACAAAACCATAGATCCACCCAGAAGATGCATGTTATTTAACATATTTGGTGTTTGTGGGGTTTTCTCCATAGTTTATGTTCTTTACTAATGTTGGTCTTCAAATTTCTATAACTTCTCATTCGGGAGGATTTTCATAGTGTGAAATACCATTAGAAAGGCTTTGGTGAGGAATATCCATTCATACCATCCATAGATTCATTAGGACATAAAACCTTCGTAAAAATCTCAATAAACTTCACAACTTTTTGGCTTCCCTTAATGGGAGGATGCAAGAGATCCATTTATCATACTCCTTCGATTCATGAATGACATTGTTGCTTCCTTAGGCATCCCTTTGACATTAACAACACTTTTTTTCAAAAAAAAATTCTCTTGATGGGGGCATACAAGATATCAAACAACTATACTGCTTCCTTTGATTCATGAATGCCATTATTTCTTTCTTAGGCATCCCCTTTGACATCAATGAGACTTGTTGTCATCAATGAAGACACTATGTGAAAAAATCTCCCCGTTTTTCATTAATGTCAGCACCACTAGACATTGATGGTCATTGATTAAAATGGATCAAACTCTCCTTGACATGCACTAAACTCCCTGTGACATAATGTTGGGGACTCCCCCTGTCTGCTATGAATATTCCCCCATCTTTCTTTATTTCCTACTTTCTTCTCCAATTATTCCTCATCAATGTCTACATTTTCTCCCCTAATATCTTCCTCATCAATGTGTACATTTTCTCCCCTAATTCCTTCCTTTTCAATGTCAGTTAATTTTTTCATTCTCTCCCCCTTGGACATCAATGGAAGAGGGACATGATTTTCTACCAATGCTTTCATGACTGCATGTGGAGTTGATCTAGTTGTTAATAGAGTCTCCCATGAGATCCATTTATCTTCATATGTAAGTTCCTTCCATGTATGTTAAAGAATGTGTTCTCTAATTGCTTTTGAACTTTCTTATAGACCCACTGAAGTCTCCTCCTAAAACCATGCTTCTTGTCAATTTTCTCTCTTATTCCTAACCTATCATGTGGACCTTATAGAGTCTACCCCTAGGACCATACTCTCATTATTCATATATCCCTATACTTTTGTCATACTTTAAACTTACCATCCTTGCTTGTTGCCATTTAGAGCTATAATTTTGAGGTATCACCTTCAAGTGATTAGAAAATCACCTACACAAATCCTCATTCAAATTTAGTATACAATACTATTAGATCATAACTTCTCAACTATGTTAGGTGTGTGTTATATTCTTTCAAAGAATAGTTGGGTGGACCCAAGGATGGGAGGTGAATGCAAAGGCGGTGGGCAAACCTACCCATGGTTTTATGCATGCATTTTGCACATGGTTTTGGGCATGATGTTTTTTTGCCCATGGTATTTTTTAAATTCGGTTATAATCCAGGGTTAAC
>APFE031747296.1:76989-89712 GCA_000404065.3 Pinus taeda
CAGCAGCATCTACCCTTTGGAATGTTCAGCTTTCAACCTCCCCTCCTTTGGCCCAATGCCTGTATTTATAGTGTTCTAGAGGAAATTATTCAGGTCCAACATCAATGGGATACTCCCTCTTTTGGATGGGGTAGCTCCTCCCTTGATGGGATAAGTTCCTCTATCATAGGGATGCATGAACCATCTAGAGGCACTCAATACACATCAAAAACTCTTATAGAAAGCTCTAGAAGTGACCACAAGTAACTTTTTTAAGATGAAACTCGCGCCTTTTGACCTTTACAGGAGTACGCACCCATCCATTGACTTACAGAGCGTACAAGTACGCAGGTACAATGAGCTTGGGACGCGTACACGTAGGCAAGGTAGAGAGAACCTGCATACCCAGAGATAAACATGATTTTTAATGACTTTCTCTCTTTTTTGATGTTTGACATGGAGAGCAGAGGTATAAAGCTTGAAAAGGAGGATAATATGACTATTGATGGAGACATATTAACTGCAGATAGTCATGGTGACAAATTTTAGTGTAACAAGTCTCCTAATTATGTCAATCACATCACTCAAAGTGTCATCCATTGTTGGAGTTTCTTGCAGGGGAGAGAGTGCTTTAGAAGAAGATTCCACAAGTTGATCTAGTATATGAATCCCCCCTTCAATATGTGGAATCTGATTATCAAATTCTTGAAATGATTTTGCATTTGTGAATCTATCCAAGCAATCAAGTTGCCGCTCAACAACATTTTCATTTTTAAATGATTCAAGAAAGATTACATCTCTATATACGACAAACTTTTTGTTAACTTCATCATATAGACATTATGCTTTGGAGGTGTTTGGATACCCCAGGAAGATACACTTATGACTTCTTGCACCAAGTTTGTTTCTATGTACCTTTGGTATCAAGGCATAACAAGTGGAACCAAAGACCCTGAGATGCTTTACCAAAGGAATGTGCCCATACACTTTTCATAGGGAGTCTTGCTTCTAATAGTGTTATATGGACATCTATATATATATATATATATATATATATATATATATATATTATATATATATATATATATATATATATAGCACATAGAATTGCATCAGCCCAAAACATCATTTTTACATTTTTGAAGAACAACATGGAGTGTACCATATTTAAGATTGTCATATTCATTATTTCGGCTACTCCGTTTTCTTGGATATTATAAGGCACAATTGTTTGATGTTTGATCCCATGTTGGTTTTCAAATTCATTTTAAGTGTATTCTTTTCCATTATCAGTGCGAATAGAGCCAATATGAGATTGTGCATCATTTTAAATCCATGTATGAAATTTCTTGAATTTTTGAAAAGTATCATATTTGTTCTTCAATAAATAAACCCAACACATTCTGGTGTAGTCATCAATAAATGTCAGATATTTATTTCCATTTGTAGAAGAGATAGGCATTGGACCACATAAATCTAAATGAATGAGTTCAATTTTTCTATGTGCTCTGGAGTGTGAATCATGAAAAGGCTATTTGCTATGCTTTCCTAGAATGCAAGCATCACATTGCTTAAGTTTCCTAGGAATTGTAGGCAAACCAGTAACATCATTTTTCTTCAACAAGCAGAGGCAGTCATATTTCAAATGTCCAAATATAGCATGCCATAATAAACTTGATGGAAGTGTACCTTCTTCATAATGAGAATTGTATGAGAAATTTTGTGCATGAGCACAGGTACCCTGCAACTTGAGAAGCCTTTCTTCTTCTATCCCTGTCATGACAAGTGAGTGGTCAGATGCTTTTCTCACCTCAAGCTTACCATCAAACATATGAATGGAGTGACCTTGCTGGTGGATGTGGACCAAGGACATCAAGTTTCTCCTAAGCTATGGGAGATATAGAACATGATGTAGAAGAAAGTCTGGAAGACCAAGCAATTTAAGCCTGATTGTGCCAAGCCCTGATGGCTTGAGTTTTGATTGGTATGAAAAGTATACTGCTCCATCAAAATTGTCAGTAAATTCTTGAAAAAAATCTTTTCTATGAGTCATGTGGCAAGTTGCTCCTGAATCAAGAAACCAATCATTTTTTGAAGAAGCAAGTGAAGCATTAAATAAGTCTTCATTTACTCCAGTATTACATTGTGCCACAACATAGTGAGCAGATTCAGTTGCTTTACCTTTGTCTTTGTTAGTAGTTTTACCTTTGGGTTGGTTTCTTTGCTGCTCAATTTTTTCCCAAGGTAACGTGCTTGTGGAGGCATCATGTGATCCATCTCTTTTCCAATGTATGTAGTGCAAATCTAACTTTTCTCCTTAAGAGTATCTACCGCCCCTGCCTCTGAAATATCTTCCTCTTCCTCTTCGACCACCTCTTCCTCTGGAAGAATATTGGGCAAGATTCTTTTCTTTATGACCAAGGAACACAACCTCTTCAGAAGGTTCAGGGGTTGTCTTCTTCCCAAAATATTTCTCTCTTTCAGCAAACTTTTTCACAAGGGAGTCAAAGGTAATATCTTTGAGATTTCCATTTGCTTGTAATGACTCAAGATAATTGGAGTAAGTAGGATAAAGTGCCTTGAGAAAAGAAATTGGAGGAATATCCAATTCAACATTAGTGACTTTTATATCATGCATTATAGATTTTACTTCGGATGCAAGAGCAAGAGGATCATTATTTTGTAATTCAAGGGTGAAGAGTTTAATCACGAGTTGAACAACTTCAAGTGCAGAGTGTGAGTCATAGCGTTCCTTCAACTTTTATAAGGATTCTGAAGCATTTGAAAATTGAAAAATATGTCGACTCACCTCTTCACTTATGGATGTTGCAATCAATCCATAGGCCTTGTTCTTATTTTCCCAAATTGTGAACTCCTTGTCTGAGGTAGGCTATTCTGGCGCTTTGTCTCCTTCTCCAACACACATTACTTTCCACAGTTCATTAGAAATGGGAGTGTATTTTATTTTCTAGGACCACTCAAGATAGTTCTCCTTGCCAGTGAGAACTATTCCCACAATAGATATGATTGAATGCATATCGTTATACCAACATCGTTCAACCTAGTATCGCCTTCTTTCACCCGTATACTAGAGTTTGACGTTAAGAGATGAACGACATTAAGAGATGAATGATGAAGATGATATTTAGTTAAAGATGAAAGGAATCAGGAGGAGAGTTTTGGAGCTGTTGATGATATAAGATCAACGGTCATCGAAAGCGAATCAAGTCGGGATGTTAACCAAGACGAAGGGTGGTTTTAAAGCGATAAGTGGGATTTCGGGTGGATGCAAAATGGTAAGTGGTATTTAGAGGAGAATGTTCGATTCCATTGAATGTATGACATGTAGTAACTAGAGGAGAGAGAAAAACCATTCATTTCGGGCAGGTAACTCTCGTGCATGTAGGCCACCTAAAATTGTTGTAGACCATCAGATTGTGGGAGTGTTGATCAACGGTGGAGAGAGAAAACATTTTTAAGGTGGGTAACTCCCGCACATGTAGGCAACCTAAAACCAATGTCAGTTGTTAGATCCTGGGATGGAAATCAATGCTGGAGAGCAAACCCGATAAAGTTAAACCTCGGGAACTATGTCCGAGCAGGTTATGACATCTCCATGTGAATACGAAAAAAGATATACAGTGAAGAAGAAGAAAAAGGGTATGTGATTCTTTAATGCAAAAAATGTCCCGATGTGAAAAGTTTAATTAAGGGTATGATCGCATCGTAAACATGCAGCAGTATTAATCGGGGCAAAGAGACTTGCGATATGCGATTAAAAGTGGACCCGATCATATTTATATATGCAGGTTTATAACATTTGAGATCTGGCCCAAGGGAGGAAATCCAAGTCACTACAGCACCTTTGGCTTCAATGCACCATTCAACGGAACAACAATGAATGAGATTTCACATGAACATAAAAGAGATGTTACATGCAATCCTATTTGACTCGTAAGATATCACTTAATTTAAACTCTTATTTAATAAGGATTGTATCCATAAAAACCCTCTTATACATATGTTATTGATCCTTCAATAACCATGGTTATGTTTGGATTCTCTTTTAAATAAATCCTAATTTCCTTGGCTGGAGAGAAATCATTATGAATTTAAATTCTTAAATTTTCTAATAAATTTTGGGGTTATTTTTCTGTAGAGGCAGATTGGCCCATAGGTCGAAAGGCTTAAACTTGATGCTCTGATACCATTTGTAATGAACGTCTTTTCCTACCCATAAATTTATCCCTTAGGCTCCATTCAATTAACGAATTCTTCATTTACAACTGGGATTTTAGTGGCCATCACGAGTTTATTAAATCAATCATTAAAGATACAGTGATTACAATACTTTTTAGATCAACCCTTAGTCATTAAGATGCAACTAGGACAAGGGTTAATTTATAGCATACAAGTAATAGAACTATTTGATATCCCTATCTCATCATATTTGGAATAAATGTTTGAGTTTTGTTGTAGCTAAATAGGATAATAACAATGATTAAAAATCCGTATACGAGTGGGAGACATGACATCGTCAGTTCTTTAAGTAGCATGCAAGAATCATCGACAATTCTATGGGAGACATTTTTGCATAACTCTTTCACATGCATAAACCTTCAAATATAAACATGATAATAACATCTTTGAAATACATATGCATTCATATGTGAGTCACATTCATAAGAGAGGGAATTAAGCAAGGCATAATGATTTAACATCTTATCAAGTAAAGATTTAAACATGATCACCTACCATGAAAGTAAATCTCATCTGAATAGAGGGAACATCATTAAATATATTAATATCCAAGCACAGGTAATTTCTTCGAATATTCTCAGGACTAAGAAAAAATACTCATAAGGAAATTGGAACAATAACAGAGAGAGAGTGTAAAAATCAACATACAACCATTCCATGTGAATGACACAAACTAAATCTCACTTAATGTCTTTAATGTCTTCATGCAACAATGAAAGAACCTTTTCTTGTATCTACTTCTACTAACATGGGCATGCAAAGCTAATTTTGTCTTGCCCATCATGCACATGCGAGAATATCTACACAATTCCCCATCCAGTACCAAAGTGAGAGTGTAAGCTATTACTTTGGGTTATTACATCTAATATTCTTATGAAGAAGATTATTGATATAGCTCACACGGGGCATAACTAATACCATATTATTATTCAACGAAACTTTTAAGCTCTCGATCTTAATGATTTACCCATTCCAACTATAAGAGATAAGAAATCAACCATCAACTTATCTCAGCTAAATGATTTAACTCATAGTAAGTAAGAACTAAAATAAAACTCATATCATGCTAATTAATCTCATTGGATAGAGGAAAGTACCATTTAAAATATTAACACATAAGCATAAGCAATTCATGCAACATTCCCATAGTGAAGAAACTTAATAAAATCTTCACATAATCACATGCAACTAAACAAGAGAGAGAGAGAGAGAGTAAAAAATTTCATACTAAACATTATACGTAACTGACACAAACTAAACCTCGCTTGGAGGGAGGAGCACCACCACCCAGCCATGAATCACCTCTAATTCCCCCCGAGCTGAAGATCTTGCCAAGGATCAACTATCCTGAATTGACCAATGCACTGTGTATTTAATACCCTCTTTCATGATTTAGTTACCATTAGTGGCATCCTGCTTTATGAATTTTTCCATTTGCCTAGGTCTTATCCAGAAAAGATCCTCTTTATCTCCAAGATGCTTTTCCACATAAAAGCTTGCCTTTATCTCCCGCAAAGATTTTATGTTCGATGGATCTTTATCTCCCATCCATCCGATGGATATCCAATCCATCCAAGCTTATCTAGAATCACATCTAGAAGATTATCATAAAAGGTTCATCTCTATCCCATTCCTCATGGGATTTGGCAATCATCTCCTCTCTCTTGGTGCTCCACCCTCCAAGTGATTTATTTTATTAATAGATTTAATAATACATTTGTTTTTCATATTACATATCACCTAGATTTCCTTAGCTTAGGTGTAGAATAGTTTAACCCACAAAGGAGGGTATCAAACCTAGCTTCCCTTAGCTTAGGTTTACAAACATTTAACACACTAGGGAGCATATCATACCTAGCTTTAACTTAGCTTAGGTTTACAATAATGTAATACACAAGGGAGGCTTGTTACAAAGATGGTCTTTTCGATCCTACATTTGGTGATCTAGACCGAACCATAATGTAATCTATATATTATTTTGATATTAATAAGAAAAGAGAACAGAGTGTGGGGTGAGTGAAAGTTTTTCCCAAGAACACGTCCTTCTACAATCTCTTATGTATATAATATATGTGTCACATTGTGCACACAGTCTCATAGTTATTTCTGAGTTATATATATCTATATTTCTATATATATATAAAGGGCCAAGTAGAGAAGGCACAGAAAGGAGGTGCTCGGAGGAGTGGCACAAGACAAAGGAGAGTCAAGAGGAGAAAGAGGAGTTAGAGGAGCTAAGAAGAGTCAAAGTACATAATCATACATGTGTATATAACCTGAGTGCGCCCAACACATAACGATTTGTTGTTTCCAAGGAAGTTTGTCAAGTAATGAGATTTGGAACTGTCCATCATTAGAACCCATAACAGAGATTGCCTAGAAGCCCTTAAGGTTTATGAATTAGCATTTCTAAAAATTGTTGGGCACCAGGGATTTGTCTATTGATAGAATATGCAAAAGATGGGAATTCTCTCGTTGCCCTCGACCGTCAAGCTCAGAAGAAATTTTAATTAAGAGTTGGCCATCACTAGTGGGCCAACAGGCGGAAGTCTTCATTACAAGTGGCTAATGGGTGGAAAAATGGACCAACCAAGAGGATAAGAGTGAAGGAGTTCATTGTAGTGGTCTACAGTTGAAGTTGGTCCAACTAGAACTATATACCCAGAAGGTTATGCCCATAGGTTGGAGTGCCTGTAACCTTTATGAAATGTTATTTTAATAAAGTGTCAAGCTTTGAGGTCGCGGGTATATATATATATATATTATATTATATATATATATATATATATATATTTGAGTGTAGAGTTGTGTGAGGACCATTATATGTGTATATTTGACCATACTCGCTTAGAGTTGGTCATCCTTCTGCCTCCTCTCACTTTGTAACAAATTTTCCCACTATGTTTTTTTGTCGGATTTATATCTTGAAAAGGGTTGAAGGAAACGTTGATTTGGGGAACCAACTTGACGGGCTGATTTGGATCAAATCTAAATAAATTCTCATCAAATAACAATAGGAAATAGAAGGAAAAAAGCAAAAGTAAAATCTGCATCCAAATAGTTAGGGAAATCGTTTAGATTCTAAAATTGTAAGGCAAGGGTTATTGGATGTAACTACCTCAACAAGCCTTGTAGTATACATGTTGAATTTATTTGTTTGGGGGAAGATTCTTTTGGTTGTTTTAAATATATGATTTTTTTATTATTTGTATTTCTTAAAAATATTATATAAAAATAAACAAAATACGTAGTCTAACTTGATGAAATAGGCATAGTATAACTTAACGAAATAGTCTTTTTCACTAGTGGATACTCGAATTATACAAATTAAACAATTTAAACTTAATTTTTTTTAAATCTTAGTCATATTTTGATTAGAATTAACCAGAAAAAATTTCATGAAAAAGGTTATTTTGTCTATAAGTTAGACTACACCTAGTAAGCAAAATTACTTATGTCCAAACATGAAAATCCTTCATTCTATAGTTTCCTACCAAGGGATAAGTACTTGCATAAATGTTTGGTGGGTAGTAATCACTACTAAGTTTGAAAATTTATACTTTTACTTCTATATGTTAAAGCATTGAAGAAAACATAAATAAGGGCAAGCAATAACTCTAGTAGGTATATTTATTTTCATCTTGTTCATATTCATTTTTATGCAGATACTTGCTTAAATTATGGTTGGCGGTAACTAATGGTAAATGAGTTATTTATGTGAGTATGAGATATTTTAAAGGATTTTTATTTTAAGTGGCTTTCCTATGGAGAATGAAAAATCATTGTACAAATTTTTAAAAATCACATCATAAATATTGCAATTATGTCCATAAAGTATGGGAAAAATATATGAGAAAATTATCAACATGGCACAAAGGCTACAATAAGACCTTCAAAGTTATGGTCCAATCAAATGTTAGATTTTCTTTTTCCAATGATATTGAAAAAAAATATTTTTTCAAAGTTAAACATTATAACTTGCATTGGTCAATGCTATACTAATAGTGGTCAATAGGAAAATTGATTGCTAGAGTCAGACTAATAGCCTGATTATTAATAATTAATTTCAAAACATGTAACAAATTATTTTTTCTAATAATTTGATGGAATTTAGAAATAAAAATCTTAATTCTAAAAGTAATTGTTTTCATCTAATTTTTTGAAATTACAGTTTGAGTGAGCCTAATGGTTAAGAGCATGTGTTTCCTCCTAAGAGGTCATAGGTTTTTCAAAACATGTAACAAATCATTTTTTCTAATAATTTGATGAAATTTAGAAATAAAAATCTTAATTCTAGAAATAATTGTTTTCATCTAACTTTTTGAAATTACACTTTGAGTGAGTCTAATGGTTAAGAGCATGTGCTTTCTCTAAGAGGTCACAGGTTCAAAACCAGAGGGGTAGAATATGTATGTCTTTTTAGACTTAGTAGTCACTTGTCTCACAAACAAGAGGATCTCATCATCCCAATTTAGTGTCTGGCTTGACCATAACCTTAAAATTAAAATAATATAATAATTCCCTATTTTCTAGTTTATTTTCCCCTTATAAATTTTAGAAACATTATATTATATTATATTTATAATTTTTATACAAACATATTAATTTATATATATCATAATATAAATTATATAAATAGAAATAAATCTTCCATGATTATTGATTTTGATTTTCCACCTGAGAAATCGATTAATGGCCTAACATTACTAACCATTGAAAAAGCTTGAAACTACTATATTTAGCCTATTAGGTCCTTATTTATAAAGGATGCCTATGCTATCAACCTGTAACACATATCAAATAAATTTGTCATAATGAAAATTATTCAATAGGGAAATAAAATTTGTCATAATGAAAATTATTCAATAGGGAAATACACTTAAAGGCATACCAGTTATGTGAACTCCTGATTTGTCCATTTCTTAGCCATCTTATTCATCTCATATAAACATTTTTTCAATAATTTAAAAAATAAATTACAAAGTTTACAAAATGTTAGTATAATATTTATGAAAATATATGGAAAAATAAATTATATCTATAACTATGTGTTTTTGTGATGGAAAAGCATGAATATATTTATTATTTAAAATTTCTTTATAATTATTTTTTAAATAAAATTAAAAATTTATATTTTTAATAAATATAAATATATAAAAAGTAATACGATATAAAATACACACATTTTAGAAAGAAGTTTATTGAGGTTATAATTTTGTATGAATGATAATTTTTTTAAGAATTTAATGATTTAAAAAAACATTTGATTGGGGGAGTGTTTGAATCATTTTTTAATAGTGAAAATAAATTTAACACCATCAAAAATCCCTAGGACATCCAAAATTCTCATAAAATTGATAGCTATAACCTAAATTTCTAAATATTCCATCAAAATTCATCAAAATCCTATTAAATTTTACATATTTTTCGGGAAAAAAAAAACAAAAAAAAAAAACAAAAGCATTATTGCCCTTAATTATTTTGTTTTATAAATACTATATACTAAAATTTATATTTTCTTAAAAAAAAATCAAATAATACTTTATTGAAAAGGACATTACTTATTTCGTTAGGGGTCGAAGAACCATCTAAATATAAATTTCTTCCTTTTTAGGGACTCCAACCTGTCTCATTAAATCCCCTACTCTTTAAAAATCGAACCGATTGCTTTTTTTAATTGCTTAAAAGCCTTGATTTACATGAATTCAATATAAAATTTGGAATTGTGAATTATATAGCGGATAGATTCCTAATGTTGTGCAGGGACCAGTAATTCATATAGTACTGGTCCCACCAAACTACCATAAATTGAGACTTTTGAAACCAATATTTAAACAAAAATAAATAACATTAAGTATAAATAAGTAATAATTTATGTCCAAAATTTCCCCATACATTGACTGGGTCCACAACTGTCCATAAATAGTATTTTAATACTTAAGACAGCAAACCATATTGACCCAACTAGAAAACACCTAAAACCATAAAGGCTTCCAAAATGGTCTATTCCCGAAGTACAAAGCAGCAGTCACTTCAACCCCCACTCATCAGAACTGCAGCTTTGCATCCCAAATGAATATGCCTACCTGCACATAACAAAAGGGAATGTATGTCAGCCATAAATGCTTTGTTGTTCAACAACTAAACACCCTATGTTCAATAAATGACACCCAACCTAATAACATTTAAACCCAATTTGTTCAATAAATGACACCCAGAACCAATAACTGCAATAAATGACACCCAACTCACTCTATTTCTCATTAAAACATATCAAAGCACATGGATCAACAAATAACCAATTCCCAACCATTAGATCACATCAAATTAAATCCAGACCACACATTCAAAATGAAGCCATTGCAATCCATGTGCATCCATGTCCACCAATTAAATTCAAGTGCCCAAAACTATAAAAGAAGTCCACCCACTGTTGAAGTTGCATCTTATGCTTTCAAACTATTCAGCAAACTTGAAGACAACTTCACAAAGAAGTTGCCAATATATCCAGGTTAGTTATATGAATTACAACTCACTCTTCTTACAGTTATGTTTTCATTTTTTTCATTTATCATACTTCTTACATGATCAGTCAGGCCATAACTGCTAGAAGGATACCTGGATGGTTTCACAAACAACCATTGAAAGAAATTGTTCTTACAGTTCTGTTTTCATTGTTTTCATTTATCAGAGTTCTTAAATGATCTGTCTAGCGATAACTGCTAAAAGGATACCTGGATGGTTTCACAAACAACCATTGAAAGTCATTATTCTTACAGTTTTGTTTTCGTTGTTTTCATTTATCATAGTTCTTACATGATCTGTCTGGCCATAACTACTAAAAGGATAGTTGGATGGTTTCACAAATAGCCATTGAATAAAAAGTAGGTTCTAAATACAACTATTTAGAAAAGTTAAAACCATTCCTTAAAATAAAATAAAAGTGAATGCCTTCAACATACTTAATTTTTTCAGTTCAATTTTCTAAAATGTTTTATGACTGATAAGTCCATTCCAAAGCTGATCACACCTGCAAGTTGTTCCCAACATAATATTTATGTCTGGAATGGTGGCCATAGACTGCAATGGAGAAGTTGCAGTACTGAGACATTTTTGGCAATGCCAAACATAAAAAAATATGGAAAATGATATTTGAAACAACTATCATAGAATCCTACTTGAATCCATATAAAAGTTGCTAAATTGATGAACAGGCAGGCAATTGAGAGACTACGAAGTAATTTGCAATGAGAGACTACGAATTAATGCAAATTGATTTCCTGTAACATAAGTAATGCAATTTGATTTCCTGTAACATACATGTTGATAATTTCCTATAATAAAGGAAAAGTATTTTTGCAAAAGTAATAAAGCATAATTTAGAAATATTCTAATGTCTAAATTCATGTAATAATTTTATATGTTGTTGCATCTATGGCAAAAGCAAGTTACTCTACTTGTACAAGGAGAAGTGGCAGGAGAGTGACAAGGGGTGCGCAACTGCGATGCACATCATCTAATGAGGATAGGCTAGCTGATGTCAATGCCAACAATGCACTAGGGAACATTGTTGAGGATGACCATGTGACAGTGGCTGATGTTAACACGCCATCAACCATAGAACCACCATCAACAACAGTCCAAGGGGCAAGCTCAACTAAAAAGATCAGTGCTATAAGAGAATGGACAAAAGAACAAATGTTAGTTGCAATTAACGACATAGGGTTTAATGGATACTCAATTCGGGCATCTGCAAAAAAACATGGTATTCCTCCCTCATCAATACATTATTGGATAAATGGTATGACTCATACAAAACGTAGAGGGCCTCTACCAGTTATGACTGAGGAGGAGGAGGCCAAGGTGGTTGAGTGGTGTAAAGAGATGGCCCAACTGGGACATGGGCTAGAGTTGATACAACTCAAATCAACAGTTGTTCAAATCTGTCGAGGGAGGCCAAACCCATTCATCTAGAAATTTTGAATAATATTGCACTTATTCATAGAGATTATCCTGATTATACACTATTTGTGGAATGCATGCATAATACAACCTCCTTTACCATTGATCATCAATTTTGTGGAATTAAGAAACAATTGCATGCGCACATTGAAACATCAATCACACATATCAACACAGTATATCATGGGGAAAGCATAAAGCTGAAAACCCCCAACTATCTGTATATTATATTGATTGAGAACATGTAACAATACATAGTACAATACTCCTCGCAAGTACTTAGTACTATCTCCACCTGTTACACACAACCTAGCTCAGATCTGAATCAATCACTGGCTCAAATCTGCTCCGCTGCTTGCCTGCCTCCACTGCGCAATCTTGCTTGAGAATACTACTGAATGGCTGAACCAAACTTGTATTTCCCTTGTGTAACACTACGCAATCCTCATTGGCAATCTCAATCCACTGATTGTGCAAATCACATGCACAACTATAGTCACAACTGACAGTTGTCTTGCCCTT
>APFE031747301.1:0-15934 GCA_000404065.3 Pinus taeda
TGCAAATTCGAATTCCACCAGCAACCAACTCAACCACCTCAGATCTAAGATTCGTGTTAACACAATATTTCTCGTACAGAGATTGACTGTACGGGCTTTTACCGGATATTTCACCTTCCAAAGGAAGGATGAATCCAGAGGCTACCTGGCCCGATTACAGGCTTTGCCTAGAGAAATAGAATGTAAACACTTCCTGAATAGTAGATCTGATGATCAGCAGCTCTGATACCATGTAGAAATTTTGAATAATTTAACACATATTCAATGGAGATTATCCTGATCATGTACTATTGCGGAAAACATACACAATACATAAGCTCCTCTACGTTGATCATCAATATAGCAGCATCAATAACAATAAAACATCAAGAGCATTCACACATTAACACAGTATGTATCCCGGGGAAAGCATCTCGCTAAAAACCCCAACTATCTGTATATTAATGATGGAGTCATGTAACATTACACAGCATAATACTTCTCACAAGTATCTCCACCTCTGTTACACACAATACAGCTCAGATCTGATCTCAAAATCTCTTCCACTGCTTGCCTGCCTCAACTTCTCAATACCTGCTCAAGAACTGATGAGAATGGCTCACCAAACTCGTTTTTCACCTGCAAAATAGTTACTCACACTTTGTGGACGTGAGCATAAGCTAGAATGTGGGCAAATACCTGGGAAAACTCATTGTCATACTCAAACCCTTGATTGTGCAAGATCTGGTGCACAACTATAGTCACAACTGATAGTAATTTGATTCTCTACCACCTGTCCCTGTTGAACTGAACATGCACTGACATGCAACTGAGTTAACTGATGTATTCATTAGTTGTATTATGAGCTAATAACTTGTGAATTAATTAATAACTAATTCACCCAACTCATCTCTAGTCTATTTGCCAGTTAGACTAAATACAACCAGTTTAACAAAACTAAACTGAACACAACTCCATCAACTGCACCTCCAGTCCACTAAACTCAACTCACTTGAGTTCTAACTGAAGTCCTGCATGCAAATATTAGTCATCCCATAGGTAACCATGTATTTCCTTCTGGGATCTGAATGTACCACATCCGTAGCTCATCCTGAAGTGCTCCAAGAGAATAAGACAAAGTTTATAGTCTAAATATTATTATGAGCTAATAATATTTGACTGTTCTATATTTAGACTGAGCAGTCACTCCGCTGTGGTGTCACTCCGCCGTGGTCTAAAAATAGAAGTCCATCTATTTTTCCAACTTGATCAATCATCCATAAACAACAACCTGAAATCCATAGACATGATCCATATGTCTAAAAATAGACATAATCAAAAATAGACTTGCGCCAAAAATAGCCTGCGGGCCCACTTAGTGAAGGCGACTCTTTTCACTAAGCTCCATCATCTTGTTGCATTCTCAACAAGCATTTCTTGTTGCACACTTTTCAACACATCGTACCCTCTACACTAGGTATTCAGTATGGTCCAGTTTTGACCATTTCTGAGCAGTTTTTAGTGGAGAACTTCTGGGAGAAGATGTAATCAGCTGACCTTGTTCCTTTATGTAGTGAAGCAACACTCTTAGGGACTTAGGAGCCCTCATTTTATGGACATTTATGCTTGGGGTTGCAGTTCACAAAAATGTCTATAACACACAGGTTCTAGATTATGAAAATACTACATTCAGATGCCGAATTTGCCGACAAACAGGACACCTACAAAGCACGTGTCCAGCAGCCAAAAAAGACAACCGCAGAAAGAAGAAAACAGAAAAACAAGTAAAGGGGTGGAAATTTCCTCCACCTCCCTCGGATGATAAGGAGGAAGAAGAGATGGATTTTGCTAACCCCAATGAGACCAATCAGATGAACAAAGAATCAGTAGTACAAGACACAAATCCACAAGAACATATAGACACAGCATTGGCAAGGATATCAAATACTATGGATATGGGCAGAACTAAACATCAACACATATCAAACACATCAGACTCTGATAAAGACAATCCACAACCTGTGGCTGAAACAGCACTAGCACTTATAACTCCAACAGAGTCACAGCGGGGTTGGAGAAAAGTTGAGAAGAAAAAAGGGCGAAAAGTTTGAATTTTCCCCACCTGTACATTAATATTTTGTTTTCTTGTTTATTTCTTGAAATCCGTACACCCTCCGTGGTGATGAAGGACCTATGCATCTTTTTTGAGCACCAATTTTGAAATTTGTTTACAGCATATGCCGAAAGGCATCTACAACATGTAATTTTTCAATCATAATGAAAGATTACAATTTTTCCAGTGGAAAAAAAACTCACAGAGAGACAAGCCATATGAAGTAAATCCATAATCTTTTATTCAATCAAAAATGCTCCAGCTTAGTACAAATATATCTGTTAACTAGCTCAAGGGTGCAACCCTAAATACTTCGACATAATGAAATATTTAAACAAAAATACAAAATATTACAACCAATGCCTCAGGGACAAGGCATGTTATTATTACTTAAAATTTAACAGAAAGAGAAGCAATTCGGTCCAAAAGAATGAATCTGAACATCTAGCCCTGTTTGATGGAAAATTATTGTTGAGTGGCCACTATTCTGGTGTTGCACTGGCAAAGTTTATTTGTCCTCTAATTTTGACATTCGCACAGCTTTTCCCACTGTTCTTCATTTGGAATTGATATTTTAGTTACTCTATCGTAGATCTCATCTACCTCAGTATACTTGGAAAAAGTTGATTTTACAGTAAAAATATGTTTTATCTCATCAAACTAAATAAAACATATGTTATTGATGGCCTCATAGAAGACCCTGCCTGTCATGGAACCTTTGATGTTGGAGGACTTGGTTATGTCCTTGGCAATTTCATGTAGCTTCTTCAAGTAATACTCCCTAGTCATTAGCTTATCATTGATGACAAAAAGTGAAGGCAAACCCTTCTTGTTTAAGGCATCAATTCTTGTGAAAAATCTGTTGACTACAATTTCCGGAGTGTGACACTTCTCAATTAAATGTACTACCAAATTCTTTTTTGTCAAGACTTTCTTTACCTCCAGAATGGTTTCAGTTCTGTCATCCACTCCTAGATATCTAGTTCATACCTGTTCTTAGAATTGAAAAACCTTATTATGTTGGTGGTGGTATAAGGCATCTCTCCTAATTGAGCATTTATATTGGCAATTGTCTGATTTGCCTTTTCCATTAACTCCTTTTGCTCAAAAATGATCTTGATATATGGCCAAATTTCATCAATCTCCCTTATGATATTGTTCCAAATAATTTCTTTGACAGTACCAAGGGTGTAGCCAATGGAAGACTCAGTGGCTGACTTCTTCCATGCCTCAACTTGATTCTGAGCTCTCTAAAGCTCTGTCGCATGAAAATGTCACACTTCTTTAGATGATCCTCTAGTAGTTTTACTTGATCTTGCAGTTTCTTAATATCCAGTCTGCAAGGATATATTTTGAACTGCACTAGCCAACTGGTCTGCAGCCTCTCCTATACTTGTGGTAGCTGATATTGCAGTCAGAATGACTGTGATATGAAGTGCTTCTAAAGGAGCAGTATGTTTAGTAGCCTTCTCCTTTTCTTTGATTAATTTCTCCATCTCTGTCTCCATCTGTTTCAGCTAAGCAGTCTGTTCTATGATGAGTTTCATCATGTCTACCTTTTCAGTCTCTATTTCTACAATATCCTTGGCTAGAGGATCTTCAGTAGCTCAAAGTTTCAACTATTTCCTTAGTGTTGCTATATCCAAATTCTTCTTTTTGACTAGCTCCTCTGCGACATTGATGTTTGCAGGATCATAACCAAGTTTAATTACCAAATATTCCAAGGTTTTAATCTTGGTATCTTTGGCAAGAGCTGAAACTTTCTCCATCTTTAGTTGTGACTGAACATTTGCTAGTGTGACCTACAGCTTGGACAAGGTCATAGTTGTGTTAGTTACTATAGAGAAGATCATTTCTCTAGTCTGTTTGTTATGAAACCAGCTCAAGAAAAGATAGATCAATGACTTAGAATTCAGCCTCTTCGAGGGGGCAACCTCCTTTACATTACATAAATGAACAATTCTTGGATGATACAACTGAAAAGACCTCCTTTCTATATATAGGAGTCTAAGGGGTCATAACATAATCAGAGCCGACATAACAATAATAATGTAAGGGCACAATAATAACAATAGTGGGCTTCTATGGGGCACAATAGTAACAGTATGGGCACTATATGGGTACATCAATATAATAAGTGGGTTGTACTAATAACAATAAGGGGTTACACTAGTAGTATAGGGGACTAACATGACCCTCTCCTTCAAAAAGTGTTGTCCTCAACGCTTGAGTAGTTCTTGATGCTTCTGTATAAAATTCTTGTCCTCCCGTGTTGAATCTTCAATGGGTATGTTCTTCCACTTGATGAGCTACTCTGAAATCGATCGATTTCGTAGCTGTAGGGGTCTTGTTTGTGTGACTGCTCTAGGTTCCAATATGATTTTTCCTTCCTCTTCAATTTCTAGCAATATTGTTTAAATTGGGATCTTTTGCAAGTTTTGAATAAGTGGGCATACTTCTTCGTCCTTCTTCCATTCATCCCTTGCTTCATTTATCCAACATAGAAATACATAGAGCAAACAAATAATATAGCAATAACATGAATGAAATAAAGATAATGATTAGTATAATAGTCTTACCAAATAGTAAAACATAAAACATAAAACAAACAAATAATATAGTAATAACATGAATTAAATAATTATAGTGATTAGTATAATAGTGTTACAATATAGTAAAAGATAAAAAATAAAAAGAAATAAATAATATAGTAATAACAATTATTATATGATAATAATGATTAGTGTAATAGTGTTACAAAATAGTAAAACATAAAACATAAACCAAACAAACGATATAGTAATCACATGAATTAAAATTATTAATATATTAATAACAATCATTAAATAATGATAATGATTAGTATAATAGTGTTAAAAAATAGTAAATCATAAAACATAAAACAAACAAACAATATAGTAATAAGATTAATTGAAATTATTAATATAGTAATAACATGAATTAAAATTATTAATGTAGTAATAACATTGATTAAAATTATTAATATAGGAATAACATGAATCAATGATGACAATAATTAGTATAATAGTGTTACAAAATATTGTTACAAAATAGTAAAACATAAAACATAAAAAAAAATGAAACAATATAGTAATAACATGAATTAAAATCATTAATATAGTAATAACATGAGTTAAATAATGATAATGATTAGTATAACAATGCTACAAAATAGTAAAACATAAAACATAAAACAAACAAACAATATAGTAATAACATGAATTAAGTAATGATAATGCTTAGTATAATAGTGATACAAAATAGTAAAACATAAAACATAAAACAAATAAACAATATAGTAATAACATGAATTAAATAATGATAATATTTGTATAATAGTGTTACAAATAGTAAAACATAAACAAAAAAACCAAACAACAATATAGTAATATATGAATTAAAATAATTAATATAGTAATAACATAAATTAAATAACAACACTGATTAGTAAATAGTGGTTAAAATAGTAGCGTAAAACATAATATAATATATATATATACTATATATAATTATATATATATATATATTATGTAATAATAATTAAAATTATTAATATAGTAATAACGTGAACTAAATAATGATAATGATTAGTATAATAGTGTTACAATATAGTAAAACATAAAACATAAATTGTTAAACACACATGGACAGCAAGAGAGATGTGAAAGATAAAACATGCAATACAATTTTTATTCACAAATGATATAAATTTATAGTACATTATGTGACCATTGGGATTCACATCCCAAGGTTTCTTGGACTACTTTGTCTATTCAGCTTCCACACTAACCCATTGAGGATTAGGTGTTGAAAATTCCCCCCCTTAATCCGAAGGGTTATGTATGAGTCTAAGAAGAGAGCTGAAATACAAAATGTACAAAAATGCATGGCAGCACTAGGCTAAATGTGCTCTATGAAATGTTGGTATAAAGGGCGGTGGTTTAAGGATGGCCACCAACACTGGAACGCTTAGTGCAGTTCCGGGAACTCTTCCAAACCTCGCAAGAAACTGATGTTTTCTGCTAGAGCAAGTGATCCTATTGTTTTAAAGAGGGAAACCTTCAACCATAACAGGGAGGTCTCACCCCGCATAAAAGGTAAAACTTGAACCTCAAAAGGGAAGTCTCAACCTGTGATGGTTTAAGGATGACCAACAACTCTAGAATGCTTAATGCAATTCCTAGAACTCTTCCAAGGTTGGTAAGAAGCTAGAGTCTTCTACTAGAGGAAGTGTTCTCAATTTTGCTCTCGGAACTCTTCGAAAACTGGCAAGAAGCTGAAGTCTTCTGCTAGAGGAAGTGTCACAGATTGCCCACTGAAGGCATGTTCACGGGCATCTTTGTCTCTGGCTACAACTCTGAAATTGGTGTGGCAGGTTGTGGCTCAGGCTTGCTTGATGTGACTTTGAAGCTTGTAGATGACCATCATTTCCGCCTGTCAGATAAGGGGTGAGATGATGGAGAAAACTCAACTGCAAGACTGTTCAATACTCTGGAACAAGTTCTGACATGTGTTTGGAATATCTTCTTGGCTGTTGATGCCCATTGCCAAGAAGCGATCAATCCTAGATGAATCTTTGTTCTTGCAGGACGTTTGTTTCTGAAGCATCTATGTGAATAATGACTAGTTTTATGACTGTGCTTACATGGATGAAGATCATAACAGTGATATTTCAAATGGCCAACTCAGTCACAGTGTTGGCATTTCATGATCTGTTGTTGTTGCTGTGGAAGAGGGGTAGAGTCTGGAACAACTGGTGGTGAAATGGCATGAATGAATCCAGCACTCTCAAACTGAATGGGTTTTGAGTAGTCTGGGTTATGAAAGGACAAGTCCTTGTCATAACCAAGACCGGTTCCATGCTTGTTGTGGACAAGCTGTTCCCAAGGTCTGAGGATGGGCTTGGGAAGTGCAGACTGAGTTTCTGCATCTGCATGTACAACTGCTGCTTTATTTGAATGAATTGTAACATTATTGACTTGCTGTTTATGGGAGTCTGTTTCAATCTTCTGAACAGAAACAGGTTCAGAATGAAGACACTATTGTTGTAGTTCTCCCTGCTGTAGCTTTGTCTCAAGCTGCAAAAACTGTATCTTTTCTTGTGCATTTTGTATACATTTTTGAATGTCAAAAATAATGTCTTTATTGATTATGATTGCGCTGTAACCAGTGCATACGATTATATTTCTCAATAACTCTAATATTCTTTCAAGCTTAGCCATTTTTCTACACCTTGAAAATCCTCCAAAATCTCACAGAAAATATCAGCTGCTAAATATCTTCAAGTTACACAAAGAAAATCCTACATATTAAAGAAAAACGCAGGCCAAGTGCTGGTGGCTTAATGAGCATACTATTGCAACTTTGGCACTTTTCATTGCATCCACAACAAATATTTTAGTTCCAAAATATGGTGGCAAGATTATTGATGTTGTTAGCAGAGATTTGAGAACGGAAGAAGATATGATTTTAATACTCCAACTCCTTTCCTTTACTCAATTACTTCATTCGATACTCAATACTACCATATAATATTCTTATGTTGATATTGTACTTCTCCTCAGCAAGAAGCTCATCAAGAGATAGTACTCTCTGATATTACTCCTGAGAAATAGACAGTCAATGGCATTCCACATACACAGCTCAGTCATAGAAGAAAACTCGCACTATGGTAGTGGATAGGCTGTAGACATAACTCGATTTACTCAGCAGAAAAACCACGTGGTACTCAGGTACAAACTTGGTTTGTCACAGCCATATGGACTCATCCTGTAAAATCAACTCCTTAAGAATACCTCTGTTCTACAATATATTTCCGAGTTTTATGGGTCCAGTCTTTTTGGGATTCTGGCATATGAGTGGCAAGGTGTTTTCCAGAATTTTTGACCCGCTCCAAGGGAACTTCCAGCAGTGTAATCTCCAGGTGGCCGAACCCAATGATAATGCGTGTTATCTCCACTGATACGGTCTCCAAATTAACACTGCAAACACACAAAGCCAGCAAGGATATATGTGGAGCCTTAGACTGATATGCAAGGTCTCTTCATGTCCACTTCTTGATCCTAGCTCGACCCATGGAGATGAATAACCTTTCCTCAATGGCCACGCTCAAGCACTGAATGATGCACTGCCCAGGCAAGCAACAGTATTGACCCTTTGTAAAGAGGTAATGTGCAGATCCAGGACAGTGTCTGGAAAACATGTGGATACTTGGCAAGAAGTGCATAACGCCTCTCCCCTTTTTTTTTCAGCATAGAAATATCACATATACCATCGTTCTTCAAAATATATTTTTCGACACCAAATGAATGATCGCAGGATACAAAGTTTAACTTACAACCCACGGTGATTCAACTTACTTCCCATGGTATCCAACATACATATAAGAGTGACCAACAGTTATGTTCGCACAATTACAAACATAGAGCGGCATACACTAGCATATAATCTCAATGTGCATTGTTAAAGCCACCATTCAACGCAGGAGATTCAAGAAGGAGATTCAACGTGTATGCACCAACAACTTATCTATTTTCATGGACGACCACTCATCTTCCTTCGCAACTTGATTTCCTCTTGATGTGGAGACATCGTGTATAAAACGACGCTCTCAACAATGGTTCACGACATATGTCAATGGAACAATCCTCAAAGAAAACACTGCATAACCTTGAACGTATTTTTAACAACTTCTCAATAGATTTAGGATCAGAGAACCTTCAAAAATCCATTTCAGGAATTAAACATATGGAGACATTTTATTTTGACTATGAATCGAATCACACCATTCTACTGCCTGTCATTCATTCCATTCCATTCTAGAATATATCAATGCGCAGATGATAAATTCAAGTTACATATTTCGCGCGCTCAATTAACTGTGGAACAGTTTGGAGAGCAAACGATGAGTAACACAATGTTCCAGTGATTTGACTTTTGGTGAGGAGTGCCCATTTTTCGCATCTGTCTCATTATTCCTTGCTCTCCAGAATGTTTTGGTAATACCGTAAACCTAACAAGAAAACAGATCTCTGAATTTTCACCCGGACGAAAATTCTCCACAGAGAGAAACTTCAGCCTGGATCACATTAAGTTATGCACAGCCCACTCGAGAGACCAAATAAGACTTTAAACATTTATCCGGATCAAATTTGCCACTTACAAGTTCGCTGTTAAATTGCTGGGCTACGTGCTTGATGTCATTGTTGGAGCAAAAATTCTAAAATTTCAAGATACCTAAAATACATGTCAGGAAAATAATAATTTCGCTGTTATTTTCCCTGCGAGCTTTCGGCGTCCACGATTTTTTTTTATTTTTTTTACGCTAGAAAACAAAAATGGCCATGAACTTCAATCCGGACAAAAGGAACGCTGCAGACAAAGCCAAACTCCGCCACTATTTTTCAGCCTGAAAATTCTCAATCTTCATAACATTTTACCATAAAACCATGAACAGAGGTTCAAAACCCCTGTCACTTCATGCCTGGCCGAAATTTCGACGGAGAAACCAAGCTTTACTAATTAAACACACATTAAACACACATTCAAACCATGCATTCAAAACTCAAACGTTGTTTATGCTAAACATTATGAAAACAGTGTGCCACAGCGTCCACAGCGTCCAAGTTTAATGGCTATTCAAACACATTCAGTAACGCGGGTGAGAATAATCAGGTGAATTGTCAGGCAGTAGAGGCGCAGGTGTAATGACGCTCCTTTTTAAACATTTATGACAGTCAGAGAGCGATTATTGTATTCAGAAGAACAGGCAGGAAGAATTAATGGAGCGTTACAGGTAATGAAGACTAGGCCAGCACTATTCAAGGCAGCTCAGGCCAGTTGCTCAAGGAATAACAATATCTCATTTTTTAACTGAAGGATAAACCTTGAGAAAGAAAACTACACAGGCCACACATCATGGCTCTGATACCATGTTAAACACACATGGACAACAAGAGAGATGTGAAAGATAAAACATGCAATACAATTTTTATTCACAAATGATATACATTTATAGTACATTATGCGACCGTTGCGATTCACATCCCAAGGATTCTTGGACTACTTTGTCTATTCAGCTTCCACACTAACCGATTGAGGATTAGGTGTCCAACATAAATTAACATGAATTAAAATTATTAATATAGTAATAATATGATTAAATAATGATAATGATAATTATAATAGCGTTACGAAATTGAGTTACAAAATAGGTTAACATAAAAGATAAAACAAACAAACAATATAATAGTAACATGAATTAAAATTATTAATATAGTAATAAGATGAATTAAATAATGATAATGACTAGTATAATAGTGTTACAAAATACTAAAACATAAAACATAAAGCAAACAAACAAACAATATAGTAATAACATGAATTGAAATTATTAATAAGGCAATAACATGAATTAAATAATGATAATGATTAGTATAATAGTGTTATTACTATATTGTTATTACTATATTAATAATTTTAATTCATGGTATTACTATATTGTTTTTTTAGACACATTCAGTAACCAAGCTTTACTAATTAAACACACATTAAACACACATTCAAACCATGCATTCAAAACTCAAACGTTGTTTATGCTAAACATTATGAAAACAGTGTGCCACAGCGTCCAAGTTTAATGGCTATTCAAACACATTCAGTAACGCGGGTGAGAATAATCAGGTGAATTGTCAGGCAGTAGAGGCGCAGGTGTAATGACGCTCCTTTTTAAACATTTATGACAGTCAGAGAGCGATTATTGTATTCAGAAGAACAGGCAGGAAGAATTAATGGAGCGTTGCAGGTAATGAAGACTAGGCCAGCACTATTCAAGGCAGCTCAGGCCAGTTGCTCAAGGAATAACAATATCTCATTTTTTAACTAAAGGATAAACCTTGAGAAAGAAAACTACACAGGCCACACATCATGGCTCTGATACCATGTTAAACACACATGGACAACAAGAGAGATGTGAAAGATAAAACATGCAATACAATTTTTATTCACAAATGATATACATTTATAGTACATTATACGACCGTTGGGATTCACATCCCAAGGTTTCTTGGACTACTTTGTCTATTCAGCTTCGACACTAACAGATTGAGGATTAGGTGTCCAACATAAATTAACATGAATTAAAATTATTAATATAGTAATAATATGATTAAATAATTATAATGATAATTATAATAGCGTTACGAAATTGAGTTACAAAATAGGTTAACATAAAAGATAAAACAAACAAATAAGTAATAAACATGAATTGAAATTATTAATATATTAATAACATGATTAAAATGATATGGAATATATAATACTGTTACAAAATAGTAAAACATAAAACAAACAAACAAAGAATATAGTAATAACATGAATTAAAATTATTAATATAGTAATAACATGAATTAGATAATGATAATTATTAGTGTAATAGTGTTACAAAATAATAAAACATAAAACATAAAACAAACAAACTATATAGTAATAGCATGAATTTAATAATGTTAATGATTAGTATAATAGTGCTACAAAATAGTGAAACATAAAACATAAAACGAACAAACAGTATAGTAATTACATGAAATAAAATTATTAATATAGTAATAACATGAATTAAAATTATTAATATAGTAATAACATGAGTTAAATGATGATAATCGTTAGTATAATAGTGTTACAAAATAGTAAAACATAAAAAAGTAAAACAAACAAGCAATATAGTAATAACATGAATTAAATAATGATAATGATTAGTATAATAGTGTTACAAAATAGTAAAACATAAAACATAAATCAGACAAACAATATAGTAATAAGATGAATTAAAATTACTAATATAGTAATAACATGAATTAAATAATTATAATGATTAGTATAATAGTCTTACAAAATAGTGTTACAAAATAGTAAAACATAAAACATAAAACAAGCAAACAATATAGTTATAAAATTAGTAATATAGTAATAAGATGAATTAAATAATGATAATGATTAGTATAATAGTTTTACAAAATAGTAAAACATAAAACATAAAACAAACAAAGTGTATAGTAATAACATGGAATAAAATTATTAATATAGTGATAAAATTAAAAGTGTATAGTAATAAGATGAATTAAAATTATTAATATAGTGATAAAATGAATTAAATAATGATAATGATTAGTATAATAGTGTTACGAGATAGTAAAACATAAAACAAACAAACAATATAGTAATAACATGAATTAAAACTAGCATTTGCACCTTATGTTGCAAAGGAAATACCGTAAGGCATAGAGTGGGGAAGAATAGCGACATGTGAATGGGCACTGTTGAAAGCAAGGGTGGATGATAATGTGTATTCTGAAAATGGATATTTTGTTATGGTCAACCTATTGCATTCATTAATTAAATGACAACGAAAAAGTTTGGGGCCCAGGCTAAACCAGCACAAATCTTTTCTACAAGACTGAAATTGCCTAAATGATTCCTCAATGAATGGAAATAACCATTTCCCTCCTCTGATACCTAAAATACATTGTAGGAGACCGATTTTTCAAGTAACTTAATATAACTAGCAATTGCCCCAAAAAATGCAAAGAGAGGCCGATTATAGACAAGTTTTTTTTATGTATAAAGTGTTGAGAATGGAGGATGTCGGATTAGACTTTAGTTGGACTTTATTGGTTTGGGAGATGTATCATGTGATACCATTTGTGCATATTATGGGCATAAAGTTTGTTATGATGATGGAGATTATTTTCAACCAGTTGTGGGTTTGCAACCACTTTTGTGAATGCCTTGGGTAAGATTCCATCTTCTGGATAATGGAAATTCCAGTGTCCATTTAGTCTATACTAGAGTACAATGATTGTTGGCAAAGCTAAAGAAACGGTCATCAATGTATAGAGCCAACGTAACTCGTAGTCATCAGTTTTTATCCATACAGGGCTATGATTATAAATACCAGCCATTTGTGCAGGCAGTAGGTGTATTTGCTAAATAGGGATCATGTTATCCTTGTGGAGTTCTTGGTTGTGCTTAGAAAATATAAAGTAGGATTGGGCATCGACTATCTGGCTGGATGGAATTTTTGATAAGTGCTAGCCAATTTTATCTATTGTGTAATCATCCAAAACATAGAGGCTAACCCAAGTGGATGCTTCAGTGGAAATTGTGTGGCCCTTGCATTATCTAGGTCCTATAGAAGCAAATATCATAACTTAATTTTAGAGCATATTATGCTTCTCAGCAGAGGGATCAATCATGCCTTTGTATCAATTACCTCATTGGCATTTGCAGCTACTAGCATTTGAATAATGTAGAACTGGGTAAATATTCTTAATTATATGAACACGATAACACTTTGCAGCTGCAACTGTGAACAGTAGATGATTCCTCCTGTAATCTGTGGAATTTTAAGGCATTGAGTATTAAAAAATTGGCAGATGATTGTTTTTTAGTTTTCATATTGTCATTGTAATGCGAACATTTTGTCTTGGAAATTTTTACAGTTGCTTCTGATCATTCCAAAATTTCAATAATATTTGAATTACATGAAAGTATTTTTCTATTCGAGTAACACTATGGGTTAATTATTTCGTTGTCTCCATAGTTGAAGATACCTAGGTATTTTTTTGTTTGTTTTAATATATTTATTAATTTGTGGTGGATATGAAATGGGTATATACTATATAGTATTGGGATATTTATGGCTTTTCATGTTCTGTAAAAGAAATTGTTGCATTTGAAGTTGTTTGTGAAGTATCTATTACAATTCCTCTATTAAATAAATTATATTATTATAGTATGTTGGTTGTCTGGCCAATTGAATGAAGATGACATCTCCAAATAAAATTTATGCAGCTCTGTGAAGTTCTATGCCGAAATGTGCCAACTAAAAAGATTCATTATTTTATCATTAAAAAAACATAATCCATTATTTTATTGTGTAAATGCCATAATTTGCGTTAAAAATGGGACAATCATCCACTGAATAACTTGGAATTATAAGCCTTTGTTCAATTCTATTTTTTGGGAGCTCCAGAAAGTGGCGGCGTTGCTACAACTGTATGTAGAATTGATGCAATATTTTCTTATTCAAAGGTGGAAACAATCGTTTTTCAGAGAAAGTAGAGTAGATATATGGACAGTATTGTAATTGGTGTACACTTGGCTAAAGTATATATTGGGATGGATTTTGGAAGACGCATCTAGCACATTTTTTACTGTACTAGGGAATTTCATTAATAATATAAATATGCACAAAAATATTTACAGAGACCTCGGCAGAATCCGCTAGCTTGAGACTTTCAGGGCAGTTTGATCGAACAATGTTAGGTTGAGAGACTTTGAGGACATTTTTGATAATTCAACGTTCATGTAAACCTGGAAAATGGCTTTCAAAAGAGCAAATGCTTAAGTTGCGATCAATTTTGCATTTTAGAGAAAACAATTGTATATACCTGTGTTGTATTTGTGACATTTTTTTTAGCATTAATGGTTATGTTTTGCATTAGGAGAGGGTTGTAGTTGAACTGGTCAGTGGTGTAATACAAACACGGACCGCAGCCTTCACATAAAATAGTCATAGCCAGTTTCAAGCTATTCTGCTCTGGTCAATTCTACATACCAAGCACCATTGAAGGGTAGTCTTTTTCTTCTTCCTTTCATTTTGCTTCTAGCTTTGATGTGTCTTGACATTCATTTTTTATGTTCAACATGGGTTTTGCTTTGAATTTGTATTATTTGTTAGTACTATTGTGTAGATTTTGGGCTTTTTTTTTCCTTTCATAATTTAGTGTTATGAGTTGCTTTTGTGCTTCCACTAGCTATCATTGATTCAATGGACATTAATAAATTATCTTATTTTATTTGATACTATTATAAAATTCCAAGATTTGAGTTGTGTATTTTATGTCAAGATGCAAAGAGGACTTGGTAAATAGTATTGATGACCATTGAATAGGACTAGGTAAATGGCATTGAAATCCGTCCTTTAGATCCCTGTTACACTTTGTTTAAAATTTCCATGGATAGTCAAAGAAAAAAACATAAACTTGTTCCAAGCTTTGCTTTTAATCCACATAAAAATATCTAGTTTTTTCTAAAGGAATGACATTGAATCAAGGTAGAAAACCCAACCAAAATCGTTGAATGAAAAGTGATGACATTGTTTGAAGAAATGATAAACCTTCCTTCTCTGTGATTTGACAAAAACTATAAGAAGTCACTTCCAGACATCATTGTATCAACTCAGTTGAACAAACTATAGACTTGTTCGAATTGTACCCCAACAACTAACCACTCAACTATATGCTTTGATTGTCCACTCCATAGGTAAGGTATGGATTCAACCAAATGCTTCATTCTTCCTTATATTTTCGAAATGTGAAAGTGTAGAACGACCTTTTCTCAAACATCTTTATCTTTTTCATCTTTAGCCTTTAAACACTAGCTGTTAGATTTAATGTGATAAAATAATCCTAAAGGTGAAGAAATAATAAAGATGTTGGCTATATAACATTAAGATGGTGATTTGATTATGTTGAACTCCTTTGAATTACATATTAACTAACCCATAAATCAATTTAAATAATTTAAAGTAAACATAATTGACCTCTTGTCCCACTTTACCTCATAATTCGAACATCCATGATGTTGGCTCAAACGATATTAGACTTATATGCGAGTCTAACAATTGGCTACATGCCATGATTGGGTTCATGAATCCCTTATAAATCCTCTCTTCAAAGTAGACCAAAGTCCATATGTCATTTTGAGCATGTGTGCATGTGCATTAAAACATGTCAAAGTTTGATCTAAAATCAGATCACC
>APFE031747302.1:0-34136 GCA_000404065.3 Pinus taeda
AGGTCCTTTGGTAGAAGCTTGATTGCTTGAAGGAGATCCGTAGAACAATGGGAAAGAAAGCACGTCAAAAGAAGAAGACAGCTCAAAGGAACAATGACAGCCTTCTGGTGAGTGGAAGCAAGTATTCAGATAATGAATCACCTCAAATTGAAGATGGAAAAGCAAATGAAGCATCAGATAAAATCATATATCAAGAAGATCTACCTAACAAAAGGGAGAGTGCCCTCAAAGAAGAAATTATCAGCTTAAAAGCTCAGTTGGAATGAGCTTTTAGAATTCATCAAATGCTGTAGGTGCTGAATGAAGAACAAGAAAATAAGATTCTCAAACTAAGGAAACAAGTGGAAGAAGGAAGAAATTCTGAAGAAACTCTGAAGAAACAATGTCTAGAAAAGAAAGAACAACATCAGGTTGAGGTAAATATCTTGAAAAGTAAATTAGAAGAAAAGGATAAGCTATTGCGATTTCAAGATAGTACTAAGATTTTGGATGATATTCTTAGTAGTCAACAGTGTCCTACTATCAAAGGTCTTTGTTTTCATGAATCTATTGAAGGTGAGACAAGGAACTCTAATGCAAAATCTGAAATCCCCAACAAGAAGTTGAGAGGTCAATCCCATCAGCAACCAAGGAAAGAAATTCCTCAAAGAAAATCTTTTGCTCCTAATTATGGAAGTGATAGACGATTATTTCCTTCGATGAATAATGTTGAATGTTATGTATGTCATAATCATGGACATGTTGCAGCTAGATGCAGAAGTAGAATGGTTCAAGACCATCACATAGAAAGATCTTCACGTTCCAGGTACTTCAAAGGATATTGTTTTTCTTGCAATATGTTTGGTCAGAAAGCTGTTGATTGCTATAGAATGAATAAGAAATATATAAGATGTTATGCATGTAACAAGCTTGGACACATAGCAAAGGAATGTAGGAGAAGATTTTTGGCTCCATACCAAAAGGAGAAAACATCATCATAGGTGAAGATATGGAAGAGAAATGAGGTACAACCAGAAAGAGGTAATATAGCAGAGTACACAGACATGACAGACTCAGAGGAAGCTGAAAATGTGGAACCTATGTGTTCTAAATCTCATATGTGTGTTCCATGAAGACAAGTCATGTATATAAGCGACTTAGACGCTGCACAGTAGCATATATGATGTTCTGAAAGAAAGCAGCAGTACAGAAGTCTGATATGGTTCAGTCACTATTTGATGATAGCATGGCACAGGTTAAGGGGGAGAGTATACTTAAATAATGCATTGTTGTAATTTTTGATGAGAAGTCTTTGGTGATGATTTTTATGTAGCTAAATGATACATCTTGCCACTTATTGTTGGTCGGTCAAAAGAATGGTATTGCAGGTTACAGGTCTGGATGCTAATGACAGAAGCTTATGGTACAGATCATACATGGTAGATGTTGGTCTTGATTAGATTGTTGGTCTTTCTTTTACTACCGCACTATGCATGGGATGGATGATGTAATGGTTCTTGTTGTTGAGTCATGTATATGTACTTGGTTGTCATATGTAAACAATTGGTATATCCCCACTTAGTTGGATGGATGAGTTTAAAATTCCCACTTGGTTGGGAGAATGATGTATGTATAGGGTCATGTTATGCTTTTCCAGACCTTGCATGTGCTGAGGGGGAGCATGGATAGATTGGTACATCTCAGCATATGCAAAGGGGGAGCTCAATCAGAGATTTCAGCAGATACTCAGGGGGAGTATGGACAACAGATGGAGATCAAAGAAGAGAATATCTTGGTCCACCCTTTGCCCTTGATGTCAAGAGGGGAGAGTGACTTGGTGTGGTTGTTTCCATCAAGTCCAAAGGGGGAGATTGTTGGCATTATGATTCAAGTGTTGCCCTTGATGGCAACTCACTCAAAGGTATGATATAGGTGATGGCAACTCACTCAGAGGACAGATCATAGTGCAACAGGTAAAGAGAGAGATATACGCAGGTTGACTGTGATGAAAGTGCATATATACACAGGTTATCTGAGCAAAAGGCATGTACACGTACACATGCAAGTTCACAGAAGGAAAGGTGCGTACATGTCAGAAACCATGGTTTTGGTTCATGCTATTTGGTCCATGGTATTTGGTTCGAAATGACGACCCCAGGTATTGGGTCCAAGGTATTGGTTATACATGGTTTTGGACCATGGTATTGAGAGAAGCCTAAACCTATATAAGGAGAAGATCATTAGGCCAAGATGGGGTGCAAGAGTGAGCAAGTGATGAACATCGGATGAAGTGTGAGATCCAAATGCTGGTTATGGGTTGGTGATGCCTTGCTTGATCTGAACCAAGGTTGCACTCATTTGGAGGATAATGAACGGTGGAACGGGATCTGAAGGCTTGGAATGATTAAATTTATATGGTTTGATTATGGATAGACTAGATCTATTGACGCATGTTTATTGTATGAATGATCTGGGTATGTTCTGATGTCTGAAATAGCTGCAAATTTGAGTTTCCAGATCTGTACGTGGGTTGTCTTTGGTAAAAGCGCGTATACATGCAGGTTGGGTTCGTCCAAGTAGCGTATATAGTATGAAGTATGATATTTGAAGTTGCTATTGGATTTGGTTGATGTTGTAGATTCATGTAGTCTGTTATGGGTTCTAGTGACTGTGTTGTTGACAGGGTTTCAGTATTGGGTGATTCAGAGATTGATGATGCAGGTTGTATTGCAATGGTGATTTTTTTATGGATCCAGTCTGAAAATTTATGAAACGCTGTCCCTGGATGATCGTAGGCTGGCACCTACATACTAGTAAACATATTGGCCAGTACAAGATCCAAGCGGTTGTAGCTCCCTTTCAGTAGCAGCTGGAAAACGAGTGAAGGTTGGAGCCTTCAGTAGGCCAGCGCCTACGTACTAGTAAATGGAACAGCTAGTACAAGAGCTGAGAAGGTTGTAGCCTTCTGTAGGTAGAAGCCTGCGTACTAGTAAAGGACTGCACTAGTACATTGTAAAAGAAGTTTCTTATTAAAGGAAGATAGAAACAAATTACAGCAAGTGGTTTTCACCCACATTGGGTTTCCACCTTATATCATGGTGTTCATGTGTGCTCTTTATGTGTGATGATCTGTTTTGTTTGCTGTTCATATGGTTAATAATGTTCTGATGCATTCAGTGAAGATGAACTAACTAAATCATAAAGGTTACTGGATGTATGCTAGTTGCTTTTAGCACAGTCGCGTATATACGCGAATATCCTTAACTGAAGTAGCGTATATGAATCTGAGTAAGAAAATGAAAAGGCATCTGATTTGCTAATACTGATTCACCCCCCCTCTCAGTATTATTTCCAAAGATACATAGTGGATCATCTGATCATAGTTGCAAAGTACATATCAAGGCCTTGTCACAATATCACATATAGAAGAACTCATCAATGATGGTGAAGTACATATTTGATCACTGAAGCCACATAAATGATCGTCAAAATTACCAAGTCAAAAAGTGGAATAATGGTATTGCATGCAATTCAGGTGCAAACATATAGGATGTTGTTGTGATGAACTACAACATATAAGTTGGATGGTGTCAATGGCAGTGAATTGGAGGGACTCGCATGTGAACCATGAAATGTTGATGCAACTCGAGGTCTTCACCGACCACCATGGTACATTCTACACTATGGGAATAAATGAGCTGAAGTTAAGCATGTAAGAAATCATTTGATTACCAGTCATTCATGTATATAGTTAACAAATGCAAGACAACTCACCGATAATGATGATGAGAGTCAAGGTACCCTAGTAAAATCTAGCAAGTGTGAATAAACGAGTTGAAGTCGAACACTTGAGAGAATATATCAATTAGGAGACATTGATCTATTCTCACTATCGATTTTGAAGGAGTCTGCTACTAATGATTGCAAACCCTAAGGTTCTGAAAAATTGACTCTAGATCTGATTCTCAGAGCAATAAGTCAGAGTCGATGTGAAAATATCTACTAGAAGGTAGGCATTAAGGCATCCTACATCAATCAATGTGAGTGTAACCCACAAGCCAATAATGTGGAAGGAATAGGATGAAGAAAGATGAAGTAACCAAACTAAATCATGTTTCTGGCATACACAAGATGTGGCTAGCGTACGACATAAACCCTCTAAACCAACCAATAATGAAAGTTGACACAGAGGCGAGGAATCCACCAATAGGGTCAAATGGAAACCAAGGTACTGCATCAATCCTAATGTGTGATAATGTAAGCTAGTGTTGAACACAAAGGAAACCACTAAGTCAAAGACCCATAATATTGATCAATGCTGAGCACAAGGTCACCTATAAATGATGGAAATAGGGCCAGGGTGTGGCTCTAGGCATACTCTCAGATCAATGTGTCAATGTCAATAAGAGAAGACCACCAACAAGAAGTCAATGGAGACCTTCTCAAACCAGCACGAGCAAAGGACAACTAAATATGAGTCAAGACACACCACAAAAAGGCCGACTTAGGTATACTTCCCTTGAAAAAAGCATGACTCAACTGTCACTATAAGGCAACATATGATAACTTTGTATAAGTTTGTCATGCAAGAGGCATAAACAAACTCTCCATATGATTGGAAGAGATAACCAACCAGAGGAGCATTGACTCAATAACAAGGTTATGGCTCTCCTAAGTCAAATTAAAGCCGATCTAGATGGAGGAAAGACTCATTTTAATTGATTTTTTCAAGGGCGACACCACTGACTCTTGCTTCCAAAAATGATGGAAGTAAAGTCCCATTCCCACTCTTTGTGGAATATATTATTCTTTTGTATTTTTCATATTTGGAAAGCCTGAAAAAGAATAACAGAATGCCCATGGTAGAGTGGAAAGAATGAGTTTCCAAATATAGATGCACTAGTTCCTACGAGGGGAACATTCCTATGCTCAATGCAAGGTGAAGAAACTAGTCAATGACACTCAAAGGAATGTTCTTCCATGAAAAAAGTTGTCAAGCTATAGAGGCTAAGTGTTTGTGAGGTTGATTTGGCAAAAAGACATGGTCAAAAAGTGGTTTATACACGAGTCGAAGTGAAGTCGACTTAAGGACAAAATTTATAAATAGTCAACATGAAATGCAACAATACAACTCAAAATGTGGGAGCCTCTAGGGTATAAAGCCAGAAAAACAACAAAAAGGAAGGAGAATGAAGCTTCATTACAAAACATCATGGTGGGACTAAAGAAGACTCCCGAGCCTACTCAAGCTTTGCAGCATGGGCAACATATGTCAGTAAGGATATAACTAGGAGTCCCATGTAAAGGAAGGATCTACCATCATGTCATGATTTTATAAGTTGGAAAGTGAAAATGGATTTAAGAATCATAACACAATGGGGTCAACCTTAAGGCAACATATCGTAGTATGGAGGCTAGAATGCATAATGCAATGAAAAGGTGGTCTTCCCTAACCTATATGCTAGTGTAGAAAAATGATACCTGCCATGATGGGTCAATGGTCATGGAATCAAAGCAGCGGAAAAAATCTCTAAATATTCAATTTAACTTGAAAGACAACCTATCCCAACACTCAAAGCCAAAAGGTCAAAATTTTTATAAAATTATTAAAAATAAAAGATAAAGTTTGTAAAAGTGGGTTTTTAAAAAGTTTTTCAAATTACAAGCTATAAATATACCTTTTGGCCCAACAAACTCATTTGTGTTTTGAAAAATTGAGAGAAGGAGCTCTGGAGAAAAGACCAACAACCACAATCCACCCTATTTATTGGCCTGAATAGTTGCCAAACATTCAGGAACTCCTAAAATTCGATATTTTAATGAATTTATGTACACTTCAAACATTTTTTTAAGATTTTTACCGTAAAGAATTTGTTTTTATATTTTCTCTCTCATGGACGTGGGTTGGGCATATCGAAGCCGTGTATGAGTAAGCCTTATATACGACTGTGTATGAGGTGAACCTGCATGTGCGCAGTGAAAAATTTCAAACTATAAATTTTAATGCATGAAATTTTTTTTACTTTCATGGTGACTATCACATGCAAAGAAAGAGAACATAGTGCAATAGATAATGAAGTAATGAAAGACCCACTGTAACTGGAAGCATTGAGAGGGTGTGGATTATTAAAAATGATCAAAATGCCTAATATGAAAACCAACACAAGGTTGCTGGAAATGTTTGTGAATTACTGGGATCAAGAAGATGATGGTTTTATAATTGATCAAATTCCCTTGTGAATATAAGTAGAAGCTATCTACTTTATCAATGAACTTTCCCGAAGAGGGGAGCTAGTTAACTTGCAGGGGAAGGCCCTAGGCATTCTCAATGTAAATGATTATATTCGCATATATTTCCCTGAAAATAATGAGAAGGTAGGGACACAGATCCCAATAAAGAATGTGGATACTCTACCCCTCAAAATTTTCCTTTTTACTATTGTGAGGGTAGCAGGTTCAACTTCATTGCACCAAGCATCGTGTGTTACAATGAGCATAGTAGTCGATTGCCTCACCATAGTATTTGATTGGTGTACAACCCTCATGATCAATCTAAAGAAGCAACTCACTTCTATAAAAAAGAGTAATACCAAGCATTTTGTGCATGGTGCCATCATTTACACTTTTTTATTTGAGAGGATACAAGGGCTTCAACCCAAAGTGCTCTCTACCATTAGTAGTTTGAGGAATCCACGTATAGGTAGATGTCTTGATTTGATGAAGGGACTAGGGGGGTGGCGAGGTCCCTGGAAAAAATTTTCATGATGAGTTTTTCCTTTGGTGGGAACAACAATCATTGCCATCGAGGACTACCCCTATGTAGGTATGGACTTAAGAGGGGATCCAGATCTAGTGTTTCCACCAGACGTTGCATGGGGTGCCATAGGTAAAAATATTTTTAAGTTTTTTACAATTATTTGATTTTTTTGGATTTCAAAAAATTATGAATTGAAATTTTTTTTATGAGAGAAATATTCTTACAAAATTATTTGATCATGATATAAATGTGGGACTAGTAAGACTTGATGGTCTACCCAGGCATAGGCATCATTGAAGAGATGTGGAGACTGCCGCAACTAAGACTGAAAGACTCCTCCATACCATGCTGAGGAGCTTGGACAGGTTAACTCACTGGATATCCATGGAAGTGATAGAGGATCTACCAGAGGCTATGTAAAGATGCGTGGTAGGAGTACCACGTGATTGTGTGCGGCTCTTCCGACGGGTGGCTAATGCCATCATCTTCTTTCGAGATGCACATCTGGGGCTGGACCCATAGATATAGATTAGAGATGTCTAGATTTTGATAGCAATGATTGGGCTTAAGCCCTAATTTTGTAGGACATTTTTATCCCAATTTTGTATAACATTTTGAATAAAAACTTTTATCTACATATGAAAAATTTCATAATGTGATGATCATATATATAGATGATGTTCGATTATTTTCATTTTTAACGTGATGAACTATTAATATGCCAATATAATGCTTGATTAGCTATGGAATCAATAGATTAATTTTATGATCGTGGAAATGAATAAATGTGATAAATTAAATGATCTTTGAAATAAGGGCACTCTCATACATTGGTGATATAAATAAGGATCTCTCACATGATAGATGTTGTTTAACTGAGAAGCCACCAGTTGAGAATCCACATATACTACTAACGAATCAATACCAAGATACATTGCCTCAAATAGTAGGCTAACCACAATAGTATATTTGGTAACATTATTTGAAGTGGGGCCGATACATATGCCTCTTGAAACCAACAATTGACGGGATGGATAGTAAATTACCCAAGCCGCAAAAGCCAAATTGTGGGTATGTGGAATAGCACCATCGGTGAACCCTAGATATACCAAATTATCCAACGATACCTGCCAAAGAAAATAAAAGATATTGATATCACTATGAAACATATAGATAGATATGCAAAAATATATACAGTATCTACAACCAAGCAAATTCTAGGCAGAAACCTAGGCATAATACTTTTTAAGACAGATCCCATTTATGGGCTCTGAAAATTTGTTTCCGTCAAAATTAACCAATTCATAAGATCCCCTTATTAAGATCTTTTTAATGATAAAAGGACCGTACCACGTGGGTTTAAACTCACCTACCCCCAAGGCGTCTTTGCCTTGGTCATAGATGGGGACAAGGTCACTTTTAGAGAAAATCCTAGGACTCACAAGCTTATCATATTGGAATTTCACTCTTTTTTTATGAGCTTCATTAATTGTAGTAGCATCTCGACGTTTCTCATCAAGATGTTACAAATGAACGAGGAATTCTTCAAGACTAGAAGTGTCAGGAGGAAGTTTGAAAAATAATTTAAGAGAAGGAATCCCACATTCTACAGGGAATATTGGTTCCAAATCATAAACTAGTTGAAAAGGAGTGAAACCCATAGTGATCTTAACTGACATCAGGTATGCCCAAAGTGTAGGATATAACATGATATGTCAATTGGATCGAGCCTTATAAATTGTCCTTTGCAGGATGAATTTTAGGGATTTATTCATGGCTTCCACCTGACCATTCTGCTCAGGACAGTAAGGAGATGAATTCTCATGTCGAAAACCCAACTTGAGAGCCAATTCATCCATCATCTTGTTTTGGAAATGAATTCCATGGTCAGTGACAATCTCCTTTGAAATAATGAGACAAGAAATGAATTGGTTGAAAACAAATAGGGTTGTTATTTCACCATCATTCACTATAGTAGGCATAGCTTCGGCCCACTTGGTAAAGTAATCTACTGCTACTATAATATAATTATGACCCTTTGCTAAAGGTGGGTTACAAGTTGTAAAATAAATTCCCCACTTGGTGAACAAACCAATGGTAATAACAAGAAAAAGCGAAGATGGATGAGTGCACATTTTTGAGTGTAAACATGAGAAGGATAGCATTTTTTGGCCGCTTCAATATAACCTTTGAAAATCGAAGGCCAAAAATACCCTACACGCAAGATTTTTTTGGTTGTAGCAAGCCCAGATAGATGACTACCACAAGTTCCACTGTGGAAATCATTCATCATTGACTCAACTCTTCAAAGGTTAAGCAGCGTCTAAAAATTGAATTAACTCCACGATGATATAAAGTGTCACCGATAATAATGTTAGTGTCAGCCTTTGTAGCTTTCCTCCAGTGATCAAATATGCTCTTACAAAGTGGTCTCAAAGTGTCAAGGTCAAATTGTCATTTCAATAAGTCTTCAAGCAAAATTTGGTCACTAGGCATTAGGTCTAGGGTTTGTTTTCACTCTTTTCAAAATTGTCCAAATGTCAGTCCATATCACCATTCAACTGAGTGTACCATCATTCAGAGGGTTTCCATCATCATGTAAAGTTCCGTTAGGTCATTTTACACCTTGTTCATGCTTCAGTTGCGCCTAGGCAAAGTTCATTTCCCTCTCCTAGGGTTTTGAAGGCAATTTCTCTTGGATGGTCAAATAATTATAAAAAATTGTATCCAGATGTTCATACATTTTCCCCTATCCTTCATGTACCTTATCAAACACTTCCCATCACCGAGATTCCCCAAATTCTTCATTTTTCTACAAACCCTAGTTACTTGCTACAACTTGGCAATTTTCTAGGCTAGGCCCGTGTTTTTCCCTTTTGGACCCCTTCCCCTCACTCAATATCTAAGATTCCACTTTCTCCTGCTTCCTAACATCCCTCCCTACTTCCCAAAATTTCCCCAAGAATTTAGAAGCCCCTTATCCCATTCATTTCGCTTCATTTCGACAAACTCCCTTGTTTCACACATCGGGACAAGTTTCACTCAAAAGATGTTTCAGAGCAACCAAAGATGAATTTTGGAAAACTGAGAGAGATTTTTGTCCAAAACATGCCGAAGAAGAAAAAACTCTTTCACATTTTACACAGGTGTCATGGTTTTAGAGAAATGTCAAAAATAGCGTTGCCTCAGGAGAATCGAATGCACCTCTAGAGTGACCTTGGGAAAATCAAATTTTCTCCTAGCTTGGTTGGTCAAATGAATTTTTTGATGAGTCAAATGATAAATATACATAAATATCGTTCCAATGAGCTATCATGAGCTCAATTTGGAGTTGAGGAAGGCATTCAAAAGTTGACTGCAACAGCACTCTGCCTTGAGGCAGCCTCATTTGGCACATTTTGACCAGTCTTGGGAGATTTGATTTTTGACAAAGAAAATGAATTCCAAATTGACAAATTATAGTTTTTTTGGAAGGTAGACTCAAAGACCTTTCCAACGAGCTATCCTGTGCCCACTTTTGACATAGGGAAGGCCTCCAAAAGCCTCACGCAAAATGCACTATGTAGCTGGGTGCGCACTACGCATCAGGGTGGGTGCGCTACGCGTCAGGGGTGCGCTATGCATCAGTGCGATTTTCTCAGTGTAATTTTGTTCACGCGCAACGCATCATAGGGGTGCTATGCATTGGGCAAGGTGCACTACACTTTGGGTTTTTGGCCCAATAAACTGCCAGCAAGCTACCAAATCCTCTTTTCTCTCAAGCAAATTTCAGGTAGGCCTCTCCTCCATGGCTAGTTTTGGTTTTGCAAGATGAATGAGAAATTAATATGTTAAAATGCCATGAAAATGAGAAGTCGAAACCTTACATCGCTGTGGAAGATTTAAAGACTTAATTGTGCTAGGGTTTCAAAATATTTTGTTGTCCAAGGTTGCCCATTTTTTATCCCTCTTTTCCCTCATCTTCATCAACATTCTCCTTCAAATTCTCCCATAAAATTTTATAATCTTCCTCTCTAAAATCATTAAAACCTACTAAATTCCCAAACCCTACTTCCACCTTAAAGTTCCACAATATTATCTCTCGCGACTTCTTCACGGTGCCACAGCCACCCCCTGAGATTCTCCATGATGAGGGAGGGCCTTCACATTAGTTTCACATTCCAGAGCCTGAGCATGTCGGCACTCCAGCATGTGTTACATATCAGAGAGGCTGCAGGGCCTTATTTGCATCTACACAACGAGTATTATCTCCACACCAGGTGGAAGGGGTCTCGCCTTCTTCGTCAGCGCAGCGAGTGTTATCTCCACATCAGCTGGAAGGTGCCTCGCTTTCGACAGCAGCACAGGTACATGAGAGAGGCAAGCAACCCATGATTGATGAGGGGCCATCATGTGATCCGGACATAGACATCATTGACCTAGACATCAGTCCTCCTAGCTCGGAGCTAAAGGAGATCATTCAGCAACAAAAGGCTGAAAATCACTTATTGTAACAGAAGTTGGAAATGGCAAATTGGACAATCACATACTTAGAGCAACGCAATAAGCAGTTAGAGGATGAACACACTCTTGATGAGTTGCGGAGGATCCGAGAAGACCGGAACTTGGCTCGCAAGAGACCTGGTGATTTGACACCTATTGAGCAAGGGTTTATGCTCATTCGGGTGAAAACTGGTTTAGAAAAGTTGATAGCCAAGGCAAACATGGACAAAGATATGCTCCACCACATGAAGAATCATTATTGGGTCCGAATGCATGTGTGCAAAGCAAAAATTAAGGTACTCAAAAGACAATTGGCCAAGGCACTAAAACGGAGGAAAAGGCCTGATCCACTTCAGATTTTGGCTGAAGCCACCTTGAAGGAGCATGGTGCTCAATGATACACCCCTAGCTCAAAATTCAGAAAATTTGGAGCAATTTTGGTCAATTTTGAATTTTTTTTGTTAAAAACGGGTTTTTGCCCTCAACGCGTAGCGCGCTGCGCGCTACCCTTAAGTTGGGGAGGTCCATTTCACGAAAACTCAGCATTTTTGGTTTTTTCATGACAAAATACACTTTCTCAGCCACTACCAAGACATTCCATTGAGGTTTGGGCCCCCAAAAGGTCAAAAAACAAGAAAAAAATGACCTTCTGCCACTTTTTGGACACACATGAAGCAGTCTTGGGAGATTGCATCTTTGGAGGGGCAATTGGGCACCAAATTGAGAAATTCCACTTGGGATGGAGAGTAGACATCCAGAAAATTCAAACAAGCCCACTTGATCCTCATTTGGATTCCAGGAAATTCCCCAAAAGTGGTCTCAAAGGCGTGCTACGTGTAGAGAAATGGCGCGCTACACATCAGGGAAATTTGCCAGTTTTTCATCTACAGCTCAGGACAACGCAACTTTTGACTAGTTTTGACTTTTAAAGGGAATTTTCAACCTCTTTAATATAGCTAATGTATTTTCATGATGACATGACACTTTTTTACCTATTCTAGAATATTCTTTAATAAAATAGCAAAAAATTAATGAATGAATTGGTTTCCTAACTTATAGAAGCAAGTTGTTTTGATTACCTAGATTATAGTGCTCAGTTTAGAATTGGTTGAAACAACTCCTAGGATGATGAGCTCGACCCCTAGAGGCAAGGAAATTTGTTAGCTTGCCTATATTATATATCTTCTTAGTCATTTTCATGGTTGGAATCTGGGGATAGTTTTGAGACTATATTGTACATATTTTACCAGCATTTTTGGCAAAGGAAAGACCAGGGTTTTGCGGCACTACTTGGGATCCATGTGGCTTTATGTCTTGATGGTGTGTTTCTTTCAGTACTTGTAAGTTCTGTATGTGCATCATTATCTCTATTGAATCTTCTCTTATTAAGCAAATGAAGTGTTATGGTAGAATCCATGAAATTGTTATGCTCTACCTTTAAATTTGTTAATATTCTATGTTTTCTTCAGTTTACGGAGAATCCTTGAGACCCCTTGCTCTCCTTAGCCTCTCACCAGTTTGATCTATCCATCTCACTCACTTTAAGGCATCAAAACAAATGTCTATCTTGCCCCAAGTGGACCTCTGCAAAAACTGTGCCTCATCCCCGCACCCAAAATTGCCTTTCCCTTGATTTCAACAAAATCATAAAAAACCAATCCTAAACTCTTTGTACTTAATACCTAGCCTAAAATCAGTCATCAATTCCGTCATTTCGAGCCTTCTTGATTACCTTTTGCTGAGTTTTACCCGGAGAGAGCCCTCTCCTATCGTCGTAGGGCTAGCTACGAGGCTGAGCGTGGTTTGATGTGGCCTTGAGTCTTGCCTTATTTCAGCCTAAGGCAGATTTGAGTGCTAACATAGTAGCGACCATACTGGGGACGAACTAGTTTTCTTGTTAGTGTTATTTGATTTATAGCTACAGACAGAGTCTGAAGTCACACCAGGTAGCCTTCGAACTGCACATTGCTCTGCAAGTGCATAGTAGATAAACGCTGCTTCAGTCGATCTCCGGTGTAGCTTGTAATTGTAACACTTAACTTATAAATTGCCCCAGTACATGTATCGAGTTCAGATCTGATTGTTGATCGTGGACAACGATCAGACACTGGCAAGGCTGAAATCTCTCACTTGGCGACTCTAAATTATTTTCGAGATCAGATCCAAAGACTCCACTGGAGGATGATCCCGACCAGCAAAAAAATGAAAGGACAACATGGACAGATCAGGTATTCAAGTTGGAATTTCATCCAAGACATTTTGTTCTTTGTCATAAATTTTTTCTTCTCTTTTCCCAAGAATGTCAAGAAGGCTTTGCAAAGTATACTATGCTTAAGAAAAGATCCCAAGCTTGTAGTTGATTCTTTCCCTTTGAAGATTGTGAATACCAAAGATTTGCATACCTTTGAGCTTGATCAAGACCTTTCCTCTAAATTTTGTGATGACCATCTTCAAATTGATGAAACTCAAGAGACCAAGACTGATACTATACCTGCTGTATATACCCCTACACCTTGTAAAATTCCAGATCGGTATAGACCTCTTGTTTTACCTTCTGTTCTCCATACTTTCCCCAAAAACTATGATCTATAGTTGCCGAGGTTTGATGGTGAAAGTAAGAATGTCAACGTTGAACAACATGTGCAGAATTTTGAGTCTTTTCTAGATCTTTTTGAAGTTGATGCAGAAGATGTTAGTATAACGATTTTTTCTCTTTCTTTGCAAGCCAAAGTCAAGAGTTGGTTGTTGAGGGATTTTATCCCCTAAGGCTCTTGGGTGGAACCCTAGCAGAGTGAAAGTTGTCTAAATCAAGAAACATGCACAGGCACAACCATTATACTAGAAAAAGCTATTTCTAAGGTGAGAAGGACGTACCTCAGGTCCTACGTTCGGGTAGTTCCTCAAGGGTCCAAACCCTTCTTCATGTCCCTTTTGCTCCTTTGCCCTGCAAAACCAACAATTCCAAAGAATGCAACAATATATGGACAAAGATTTACATGAAAATCATCATTATGTTATACAAGAAAGGAGTTAGTTATAAACCTTTAAACATCCATTCATACATGAAATTCAAACATGAACATCATTAACATAAAGAAAGAAGCATATCGGGAACAAGACATGTTTCTTTATTAGACAAATAGAATAGTACAAAAAAAGAGCAATATCACCTGAGCAACTTCTGCAGGCTCAAAGCTCAGCCTCCTTCTGGATCTGTCCCGCCTCAAGCCTCTAGTAGATCACCTTCCAATACTCACTCCAAGATGTCATAACTAAGGAATGGACATCAAATCACAAGGAAACAAGGGTTTCCTGTACAAATGGGGGAAGTGCAGAAGGCACAAGGGTCTTCAGACCTGATCATGGGGAAATCTCAGTAAAATAACCTTTCTCTATTTTCTCTCCTCCCTTAGGCCTTTCCTTTGGTGTCTTTTTATACCAATTCCAAAGTAGTTTTTTAGTTAGGAATTGGTTGGGAACAGTTGAGGCCACGGGCACTAATAGGTGATCAACAGGTAAAACCCGCGATCTCCACCCGTAAATAAGGAGTTTTATATTTTTTTAAGTGTTTTAATACATATACGCAGGTTGGGTATATATGAACCCGCATATACACGCGTTTAACTCATGGCAATGTCGCGTACAGGGAATAAAACACTGTTTTTTAGATTTTGGACCAGGTCTGGAACGAGGGGTTGCTCTAGGACATGAGTGCAGCATCACAAACCATAATAGTGAGATTTGGAGCTATAACAGATGCCCCTAATATATGAGGTCAGAAGGGGTACATGATGGCTGAAATATATTAAGCAAGTACATGGAAAGGAAATCTGCCAAAAGCCGAGGAGTACTTCACCAGAATTCAGCCTGCCAAGCCACAAAAGAAGATCAGAAAGAAACACCGTCTGAGGCGGGCATACCCATGCTCAGAGAAAGCAAAGCATGTCCGCATATCAAGTACAAGCAGATCCACTAAGTATACAAGTATGAATGACTGAAAAATACATAATGGATCATCTGATCATGATCGAACAAGTACATGTCTGGATATCACATATAAACTGTCAATGAGGCTAGAAAATACAACGGATCACTAATATCAAAGACTGATCCCAAAAGGTACCAACTGAACATGATGGAAAAGGATGGTACTGCACTGCAAACTCAGGCTTCAGCATATAGAATGTCTCCATGAATGACTGCAACATATAAAGTGAAATGGTATAAACTAGCAGCAACAGGAGCAACTGTCAAGTGAACCAATGAATGCTGATACAACCTGAGGTCTTCACCGACCGCCGTGGTACATTTCTACACCATGGGAATAAATGATCTGAAGTCGACCATGTGAGAAATCGTTTGATTACTGGTCATTGATGTATACCGTTAACAAACACGAGACTACTCACCGATAATGATAATGAGCGTCAAGGTACCCAGTACAAACTAACAAGTGTGAATAAATGAACTGAAATCGAACACCTATAAGAATCTATCGATCAGGAGACAATGATGGTTTCCCACTGTCGATAGAGAAGGATCTGCCACTAATGACTGCAAACCCCAAGGTACTGCCAAATGGAGTCTAGATCTTTTCCCCAGAGCAATGAGTCGGAGTCGATAGGGAAAGATCTGCTAGAAGGAAGGCATTAGGGCATCCTTCATCAATCTAGCGCGAGTGTAACCCGTAGGCCAATAATGTGGAAGGAATCGGACGAAGAAATATGTAGTAACCGAACCGAGGTACGTTTCCGACGTACACAAGATGTAGCTAGCGCACGACAGAAACCCTCTGAACCAACCAATAATGAAAGCTGACACAGAGGCGGGGTATCCACCAATAGGGTCAAATGGAAACCAAGGTACCGCATGAATCCCAATGTGTGATAATGTAAGCTGACATCGAACACAAGGGAAACCACTTAGTCAAAGACCCATGATACTGATCGATGCTGAGCACAAGGTAACCTATCAATAATGAGAATAGGGCCAGGGTGAAACTCTAGGCCTGCCCTCAGAGCAAGATGTCGTCGTCGATAAGGACAAGACCCGCCAGCAAGAAGTCAATGAGGACGTTCTCAAACCAGCACGAGTAGAGGACCAATATAACTGATGTGATGTAATACATGATACTGACAACCGGCATGGCCGACTAAAAAATGAGTCAAGAGACACCGCAGAGAGGCCGACTTAGGCTAACTTCCCTTGAACAAAAGCACGACTCAATGTGACTATGGTAGCATATGACGAATTTGTATAAGTTCGTCATGCAGGAGGCACGAACGAACCCTCCATATGATTGGAAGAGATAACCAATTGGGGGAGAACTGACTCAATAACAATGGTTAAGGTGAACCTAAGTTAAACTAAATCCCACCCAAGCGGAGGAGACTTTGTTTTGAGTGCTTTGTTCAAGGGCGACACGATTGACTCTAGCTGCCAATAATAGATGGAAATATTGTCCCATTCCCGCTCTTTTTGGAATATTTAATTTTTTTGTCTTTTTTTGTTAAGCTCGAAAAAGAATAAAAGAATGCTATGGTATAATGGAAAGAATGAGTGTCGGTGAAACAGATGATCTAGTTCATGGGAGGGGAATATTCCTATGCTCAATGCAAGGAGGCGAAAACTGGTCGGTGACACTCAAAGGTATGTTCTTTCCACGGGTCAAGGTGTGTCAAGTTGCAGAAGTCAAAGGTATGCAAGGTTGATTTTGCAGTCGTCATGGTCAAAAGTTGGCTTAAACACCAGTCCAAATGAAGCTGGCTCTAGGACAAAAGGTGCAAGTGGTCAACATGCAATGCAGCAGTACAATTCAACACAAAGGAGCCTCTAGGGTATAAGGCCAGAACAAAGCGGAGAAGCTGAGAGGAATGAGTCTTCAACGCATAAGTCATGGTGGGACTACAGAGGACTCCCAAGCCTACTTAAACTAAAGCAGCATGGGCAACAAATGTTAGTGAGATGCTAACTACGATGCCCATGTAAAGGATGGCTCTACCATCATGTCATGATTTAAAAAATTGGCGAGTGAAGATGGCTTACGAACCATAACACGATGGGATCGACCCTATGGAAAATGTATCGACGGATGGAGGCTAGTATGCATGATGCAACGGAAAAATGATGTCCCTAACCTATATGCCAGTGAAAAAATGATACCTGCCATGACGGGTCAGCAATCACGGAACCGTCTTGAAAAAGTCGAAAAAATGTCCAACATGTCCTGAAAAGAAAACCAATCTCGACACTCCAAGCTCCCAAGTTAAAAGTGACATGAAACCAATAAAAATGAAATTTTGAAAAAATTTTGCATTTTCAGAACTTATAAATAGGATTTTGGACTCACCATTGTTACCGGTTGACTTGGAGAGCAAATATATGGAGCAAAAGGAGAAAATTCTTCGTACGTCGATTTCGACCGTTCAAATTCCACAAAATCTTCCAAGTAACCCTTACACTTAGCTTGCAATGCATTGTGATTAATTTTAAGGTTTTTTATTGATGTTTCACGTTGGATTATTGACTAAAATTTCTCCGCGACGTATACGCGGGTTGATAATATGAAACCTGCGTACACGCGGGCCCTATACGTGACTGTGTATACAGTAACCCGCGTATACGCCGTGAGCTAATTTAAATGAAAACTAACGGATGAAACCTCAATTTCTTTTTAGGATGTCACTCACATGGCATGAAAGGGAACATGCAGCGGTTGATAACGAGGTTATGAACGATCCTCAAGCCTTAGATGCTTTACAAGGATGCGGCTTGCTCAAATTCTTCAAGCTGCCGAACATGAAAGCCAATGTGCGACTGCTTGAATTGCTCATTAGCTATTGGGATGTCGATGAGGAAGCTTTTATGATAGATCAGATGCCACTCAGAGTGGAAGTGGAGGACATATACTTTATCACGGGCCTTTCCCGAAGGGGAGAGGTAGTACAGTCCCGGGGCAGGACGCGGAGTAGCCTCACTATAGAGGACTATGTACAGATATACTGCCCAGGACATCCCAAGAAAGTTGGGACCCAGATCTCCATCGCGCACATGGAGAGTTTATCACTACATATTATCCTGTTCACCATAGCTCGGGTGAATGGATCATCCTCATTGCATCAGGCGTCATGGCTCAACATGAGTGTGGTAGTGGATTGTCTCAACACAGTGTTTGACTGGCGTACTCCTCTTCTAGCCAGCATGAAGAGCCAACTCACTTCCATTAACAGGGGACAGACCAAAAAATTTGGTTATGGGACCATTTTGTGCACCTTCCTCTTCGAGAGGATTCCCGCACTCCAACCCAGGGTAGCAGTTCCCATCAGCATCCCACGCGATCCACGTATGGGCTGGTGGGATGATTTGATGAAATGTCTGGGGGGTGGGGAGGTTCCTAGGACTGCTTTCGACAATGATTTCTTCACCTGGTGGAACCAGCAGATCATCGCCGTCGATGACTACCCCTATTCTGGGTTGGACTTCCGAGGAGATCCAGACCTAGAATTACCGCCAGATGCAGCATGGGGCGAGATCGGTAAGAATTTTTGATTTTATGATTTTTTTTGGATTTTTCAAATATAATGATGCAATTTGAAATATATATAATATTTTTTATGAGATCAAATGATGATATGATGATCAATGATCCAGATATTGGGCCAGTGCGGCCAGATGGACTCCCACGGCACAAACGACGCGGCCGAGGAGCCGAAGAGGCGGCTGCTGAGACGGAGAGGACTCTACACAATGTCTAGCGACACTTGACTAGGCTGAGCTGTCGAGTACCGATGGCTGCCATAGAGGACCTTTCAGAGGATATGCAGCGTCATGTGGTTGGAATGCCACATGACTAGGTTCGCACTTTTCGGCGTGTGGCCAATGCTATAGTGACCTACTTGGCCGCTCATCCTGAGCCGAGGCATTAGATATGCCGGATATGATTATGGGCATTTGAGTCCCAATTTTGTATCTTTTTTGGACTACATATGTACATTTGAGACACTTTTATGATGATATATATATATATATACAGTTCGACTTTTTGATGCTTTGATTTTATGATGAATGATTGATGTGCCAGACTAATGCTTGATTAGTGATAGAATCAGCTAACCAATTATGAGATCTTGGAATATGCAAATAATTGATATAAATAAATGATCTTTGCAACAACCTCACTCTTAAATACTGGCAATATAAACATGGATCCCTTACTCGATAAATGTTATTTAATTGAGACACTTTCAATTGAGAATCAAGATACACCACTAACGAGTCAATCCCATAAGAGATTGCCTCGGATAGTAAATTAATAACGGCAGTATACTCAGCCATATTATTCGAAGAAGGACCAATGCATACGCCTCTTGATACCATCAATTGACCAGTTGGATAATAAAGTACCCAAGCTGCGGAAGCGAGATTCCGAGTGTGCCGACTAGCACCATCGGCGAACCCAAAATAAACCAAGTCATCCATCAACACCTGCAACAGCAGACCAAAAAGTGTTGACATCACGAAGCTCTCGATAATATATGTACAAATATACATATATACAAAGAAGCCATTGCCTAATTTCTACTTAAGCAAAGTACTTCTTTAGGTAGAGCCCGTTTCGGGGCTTTGCCAGCTTGCTTCCTTCAAAGTCGACTAACTCATACGACCCCTTTTCTAAAACTCATTTAATAATGAAAGGACTGTACCACATAGGCTTAAACTTGCCTGCCCCCAAGGCATCTTTATCTTGGTCATAGACCAAGACAAGGTCACCTTCAAAAAAGACTCGAGGACGGACAGATTTATCATACTACGTTTTTACCCTTTTCTTATGGGCTTCATTCATCGTGGCGGCATCTCGACGTTGCTCATCGAGATGTTCCAAGTGAAGAAGGTGCTCTTCAAGACTCGAAGTCTCTGGAAGGAGCTCTATAGCTAATTTGATAGATGGAATTTCATTCCGTAAACTAACTGAAAAGGCGTAAAACCAGTAGCAGTCTTTACGGAGGTCCGGTATGCCCAAAGAGCCGAATACAACATGACGTGCCAATTGGACCAATTTTTATCAATTGTCCATTGGAGTATCGTCTTAATAGTTTTATTAACTGCCTTGACCTGTCCATTGGCCTGAGGATAATAGGGGGGCGAATGCTCTTGACGGAAACCTAATTTAGAGGCCAATTCAGACATGAGTTGATTCTGAAAGTGACTGCCATGATCAGTGAAAATCTCTCTCGGGACACCAAACCTTGAGATAACCTAATTGAAGAGAAGCAAAGCTGCCGTGTCACTATCGTTTTTATAAGTGGGCATGGCTTTGGCCCACTTCATAAAGTAGTCTACTGCCACAATAATATATTTGTGATTCGCTGCTGAAGGCGGATTACAAGTTGTAAGATCAATACCCCACTTAGTAAAAGGACCGACCGTGACAACGGGAAAAAGAGGAGCTAGATGCGCACGCATCTTTCGAGTAAAGATTTGACAAGGGTGGCAACATTTGACCGCTTCAACATAGTCTTTAAAAAGTGAAGGCCAAAAATAGCCAGCACGTAAGATGCGTTGGGCTGTAGCAAGCCCTCATAGATGACCACCACAAGCTCCACTATGGCAATCATTAAGCATAGACTCTGCTTCTTCCAAGGTCAAACAGCGTCGAAGGATTGAATCAACCCCTCGTCGGTATAAGGTGTCACCAATGATAACATAGTTCTTAGCCAAGTGACGTAATTTACGACGTTCATCCTTGGAAAAAGTAGAGGGAAACTTCGAAGTCTGGAGATATACAATGATATCTCCATACCAAGGGTCGAGTGAAGAGATGAGGAATAAATGTTCGTCGGGAAAACTTTCCTCATAAATCATGTCCTCTCCACAAGGCAGCTCAGAAATTAGCTCTGCAAAAACCATGGATTTCTTAGACTTAGCTGACAAGAATTCGAGGTCGAATTCTTGTAAGATGAATATCCATCTATTATATTTGCCCCCAATCACTCGCCTACTGAGGAAAAATTGAAACGGATTGACTGCTGCTAAGAAAAAAGTTTTGTGTAGCAAGATGTAATGACGGAGCCACTGGATAGCATGAACAGCTGCCAAGGCTAATTTCTCTATCGGAGAATAGCGAAGTTCAGGGCCTATTAAGCCTCGGCTCAAATAATAAATCACGTGCTCGGTGAGAGCATCATCCTCCTAAACTAGAACCATACCAATGGTTGATTCTGCTGCTGCGAGATATAAAAGGAAGCCTCTGCCATAATCCGGTGGACTCAAAAGTGGGGTAGAGACTAATGCTTTTTTCAAAGCATCAAACGATCATTGCGCAAAGTCGTTCCATACAAATGGAACTCCTTTCCGTAACAACCGCATGAACCCTTTAGTGATCTCAGCATAATTGGCTATAAACCACCGTAAGAAATTAGCCTTCCCTTGAAGACTCTGAAGTTGACGAATTGAAGATGGGGGAGGCAACCAAACTATTGCCTCAACCTTGAAGGGATCTACCCGAATCCCTTCGTTCGACACGATGAACCCTAACAACCGACCAGATGTAAGCATGAAAATGCACTTGTTGGGATTCAACTGGATTTTATAAAAACGACATCGTTCGAAAACCATTCGAAGGTGGCTAGGATGATCAGTCCTCTTCCGAGAACGAGCAACGAGATCATCTAAGTATGCTTCAATGATATGCTTAATGTCATGGAAAGCATAAGGCATGGCCCGCTGAAAGGTAGCTCCAGCATTTTTAAGACCAAAAGGCATCTTTCTGTATGCAAAGGTTCCCCAGGGACATATGAAGGCCGTTTTATGTTGGTCTTCAGGACGGATAGAAATTTGATTATAATCAGAGAATCCATCGATGAAGGAAAAAATCTCGTTACCCGCACACTCATCAATAATCTGATCAATAAATGGCGTGGGGTAATTGTCCTTAGGACAAGCCTTGTTCAAGTCCCTGAAATCAATGCATACTTGGATTGTTCCTTGCTTTTTATCTACGGGGACTGGGTTAGAAACCAAATCAGTAAGAGGAATAGGGTATACAAACCCCGCCTTTAGCAGCTTCTCTACTTCCGCTTTGATAGTTGCTACTTTCCTAGGGTTGAACGACTGAAGCCTCTGACGAACAGGTCTAGCATTTTCGTACATCTTGATCTCATGCTGAACTATAGATGGGTCAATTCCAGGAATTTCCTCATAAGACCAATCAAATACATCTCGAAACTCTTTAAATAAGTCGGTGTATGTTTGAATTTCTCCAGGGGAACACTCAATTTCGATGAAGAGATTCTCTATTATGTTAGGGTCCCTAGAGATGTTTATAGGTTTCGTTTTTGAAATCACCGACATGTTACCTTCGGCACGGATGTGTGCTAGAGCCAAAGGGTTTAACACCATACAAACATTGCTAGAACTGAGCTCGGAGAATCTAGACTCGTCCTCTTGCAATGGAGGAAGAAAGTATGAACGATGGTGTAAATCTTCCCAAGGTCGATCTATACCCATCATTACTTCAAGAATTGCTTCTTCTGATGGTAAGACTGAATCCAAGCAGTCCAAAGCAGAGGCGGAGTCAAGGCTCCAAGTGGGGGCCACATCGCCATCTAACTCCTCTTCGAAAAAAAGAGTAGAATGGTCTTCTGCAGAGTTTACAATAGACTGATATCTAAGCTCAGCTGCAGATATAGGGAATGCCATTCCATTTTCCTGTCCTTCAACTAATGTGGTCATAGGTGAAGGCAAGGCCCAGGGGTCCGAAAAATAATGAGTTCGAAAGAACCCATCTCGAGAAAACTCCCTAGATGATGAAATAACATTGATTTTTGCTATAGGAGAGGGAAACTCAAAGGTACCCATCAATGAGGAATACATCCCTACTCCTAGATTCTTAGTAGGCGAACGAGGGTTATCCACTAAGGGAACAGTGGAGTCGGAAGTTGCTTAAGGATCAACTGGAGAATAATGTAATTGATCCACCTTTACGATTTTCCCCTCATGAGGAAAGCAAATGACATGAAACAGAGTCGAAACAACGGCGTCCATTTCGTATACCCGGTTCCTTCCTAGGAGGAGATTATAATATAGGTTAGCATCAATGACCTCCACTTCAATATTAACGACCTTCCCCCCAACACATATAGGAAAGGCCGAGATAATCCCATGTGGCTTATGAGAATGACCATCGAATGCAATCAAGACGGTAGGTGAAGGAACGGTCGAAGGTGATCCGATAGCCTTCCAACATGACATGGACATAATGCACGTCGACGCCCCTTCATCAATAACGGTTCGAAAAATATTGATTTTTCAGTATGTAGACTTTACTTGAAAAGCCATGTGATGAGGGAGTCGCTTTTTGACATTTAACATGTCAAATGTGAGCACTAAAGAATTAGCCGGATCTACTACCCCAATTGCGGAAAGTAAAGCACTTCTCTGAGCTGGACACGACTGGAGAACCTCTAAAGCGAACATAGTGCACAGACTCTCAGCCAGATCCTCCACAATGGAGTTATTCTGGGTGGCCCTAGCATTAGGATTAATCGTCGTGCATTTAGCGGAGCCTTTCGGCATCCGTGGTATAGTCTCAACAGGGTGTCACTCGATATGAAGGTCAGTACTTCCGGGAACAGCCTTATCCTTGGAAGTTTCGGCTTCACCGTAATCACGTGACTGAGTAGCCACATGGACATTAGAACCCATCATGAAAACATTCGAAGATTTTTCCCCTTCCTGGTTTCCCCCTGCGGAGGTTCCAGGGTTTGAACTCGCGCCAGCAAGAAGTTGTTTCCCTTGGGGAAAAGGGTTAGTTAACACAGCTTGGGAACTAGAAGTCCCTTGCTGCCCTAAAAAGTGCTGAGCGTCTTCAATCTTGGGGAAAAGATGAGTTAAATGGTCTCCACCGCATAACCTGCATGGAAACTTAACTTTCTTTTTCGACTCATTTCTACCCCCACCAGCATTATTTCCGGATTTGTTTGCATCAGGCTTCCCATCCTGGTTCTTTTTCTTACCTCATCCTTTCTTTTTCCCATTGGAATTTTGACTTCCTTTGGGATTTTCCAATTGGATGGCATTAATTGAAGAAGTTTGGGAAGCGGAAGTATTAGACAATGTGACTTGGTTGTTAGAAGCAGTTTGTAAAGACAACTGCTGCAATTGATTCAACAAGTTTACCATATTTGTGTCTACTAACCCAACAATACCGTCCGCGTGAGGACCTGGCTTCGGCTTAGCTACATCAACCTTAGACCCAGGAGCATCTGGCAAGTACTTTTCTAGGATCCCAGACTGAGAGTAAATCAATTCTAATTGCTGGGCCCTAAAAATGGCTTGCTCCTTGGAATATACCCCAGACATGGAGACATCTTTGGAGATCTCAGGTACCAAAGACTTCAAGAACCACTCGAGACGGAAACTTGGAGGGATATCGGCTTTAATGAGCCTCTTTCTCCGTCTCCATTCCTGAATGTGATCGGAAATGTGAGTTTCCCTATCCTGACGAAAAGTAGCCAGTAGTTCGGTTCCGACATCATACCAGACGGGCAACTAAAAATGGTTCAAGAATACATTTGCTAAGTTGGTGAATGATGTAAATCTGCCCCCAGGCAAATCTATATACCACTTAGCCGTGTTGCCAGTTAAGGTGTGTTGAAATCATCTCAACCTAATCGAATCGTCGATCAGGGAGTTTGATGAGCACCATAAGTGGAACGTGGTTACGTGGTCGCCCAGATCCTCACCGCTTTTCCCTTCGAATTTTGGAATATCCGAAGGGAGTTTAGTTGGGACCGGAGGCCAGGGCGGACTATACTTGATTGGGTCGTTAGTTAACTTGGTGAGGTCTGGCAAGTTTAACGTTGCCAGAAATGGAAGTCTAGGCGGGGCTTGGGGATTCCACCCTGACTGGGCAGCAGTCTTGAATCTCTGAAAAGATTGGCCTAGATTTTGGGAGGCACCAGGCTGCCCGAAGTAACCAGTAGAACCCACTGAGCCAAAAGGGAGGCCTTGTGACCCAGAAAAACTCGGAGTTTGACCAACTCCGGCCGTATATCCACCATACCTTGCAAAGTTTCCTCCTATCGAATTGTAAGGAGTTGACAACCCCTGATATGGATTCCAAGCCGTAGCTAAGGGAGGAATACTTTGGAATGAACTAACCATGGTATACGACCTATTTCCATATTGGCCGTCAAATGGATTCCCAGTTTCGGCACTACTAAGCCCAGGGTTATTCCAACCTTGGAAAGGATTGCTGCTTTGTCCTACTGAAGAAAAAGGCATAGATCCTACCGTAGGGTTGGAATGTGGTATATGACCACTTCCAAATGGAAAACCTTGGAACGAAGTCGACCCACTCATCATGGACGTGGCGGCCCCGAACGGAGCTAAAGGAATGCCCGATGATTGGGCACCAAATGGGAAGTACCCAGAACCGAAAGCATTTGTTTGGGAACTTCCACTCGTAGATGGAATGGAAGTAGACCCAACAGCAGACGTGCTAGTAAAATATCCGAATAAAAAGATGGAGGGGATGGAAATAGTTCCACCCCCTTGCACAGATATAGGAGTTTGTGCAGTCATAGCACTAGTAGAAGCCATGCTCCCCATAGTGGTCATCGAAGGTAAGCGCGTAGCATAACCCGGACTTGCCGGTCTTTGTGACGGAGTTCCAACGTATTGCAATATGTGTGGATTACTTGATGGTAGAGGAGAATTTAGAGCCCCTAACGACTCTGAAAGTTCTTCTACCTCAATACTATCTTCCGTTTGTAAAGGAACTCGAGAAGGAACAAGTGGGTTCCTTTCTTGTTCTACGGAAGTACCAGGACTTTCTTCAATACTATTGCCCCTGAGGGGAGGATCAATCCACGATGTGTCAATTGCAGTGGGACTAAAACCACCGGTATTATTACCTCTGCGCCTTCTCGGAGAAGGCTCTGAACTTGGTGGCGAGAGACCACGAAGTCTTCGAGACCGTCTAGGAGATCGGTCAGCCACTTTGAATTCTTTGTTTAAAATTTAACTAAAGACTCAAAAAAATTAAAAGCTAGGCCGACTAAGAGCACAGAGCACCCACTAAAAAGTCCCTAAAGATACAGCCAATCAAAACAACTTCCAAGTCTTTCCACTCCGGGTGATTAGGACCGGACACCAAAATACGAGAAAGTGGAAAATAAAGGGCCTTCCGAAGATATTCTGGGGTGATGAGGGCCCAGGCCTATCAGCGAAGGTATCAGAGGAAGTTACGCTAACCTCCTAACAACAGTCTGCGCCGGTGCAAGCCCCCAAGCTTCGCAAGGGTGCCCTCCAGTAGTGCTGTTGAGAGTGATACAACGTTGACCTCAGGTGCCACGGGATTCCCATCTGCAGCCACCTATGTAGTTTCCTAGGAGCGGCAACTAAGGATACCAACTCGTCATAGAAGCCAGGCGGAACGGTCTTGAGGTAAGTTCGGACAAGTAGGAGAGGGGGTATCTCTCTTCCCTGTCTTCACAGACCCTCGCGCTTAACTCCTAGATCCAGAGCTTTCCTGGTCTTCCTAACGCTATTGGATTTTCTCTCTTTAATCAGACTCCTATGTTTTGACGTTTAATGTGGCCTTGGAGAGTTAACTCTCCACTCGCCTATTCCAAGGCCCTAAAATCCTAAACTTGTTTGTGTATTTAACTCAAAGAAAAAAGTTCTAGTTGATTTTAATTAGCGCTTATTTAAGGGCTGTTCTTAAGTCAAAGGATGGTGGAAGTGAAATAATGGTGTGTTTTTTGACGCAAAAAAGATTAATAAACTTAACTATATGCTTATGCACTTTGTCATTGTTTTTCGATGAAAAGTAATCTTCTACAGGGTTCAGAAGGAAACTTCTAATGAAACAAACTTTTTCTTTTCTTCTCTATTCATTCACACTTCACACTCAAAAGTTAACAAATCTATTTTATGCCAAAAGAGATACAAATTGATCCTAATGCAAGACTAAATGCTTGATGCAAGATTGACGACTACTCTAACAAGAAATGAAAGTTGTTTTTGTTTATCAAATTTCTTTTTTGCCACTTACAATATTTATATGGAATCAAAGATGCTACAATTCGTCTAAATACTAAAAGGAAAACTCAAGATAACAAAAAAAACACTTTCATTCAGTCAAAAGAAAACAAAATGAAAAGCAAATTCAAGAAAGCAAAACTAAAACTTTTCAAAAAGTTCACTTGAAAGTAGCAACAAAAAGGTCTTTTTGAAAATGCTCTCAACAAAAAACCGACACTTCACAATTGAAACAAGAAAGAAACACTTTTTGTAAGTTGCCACCCAACAAAGAATGAAAACTTAACAAAAAACAAATGTGCTCAAAAAGGCTTTTGACAATGGAAGGCAGCAAGGAAAGCTTTGGTAGAAAAGACCAAAAAGATCAAAAAGACGGTTTCAAAAAAGTATCAAAATGAAAACTTTGATGAAACAAAGAAGTAATTGGTCATAAAAATCGATTTCTTTAAGCAAAAAAAAAGTCACCAAGAAGCAAATTTGAACACAAAGATTGATAACAATCTTTCTTGCTCTGATCACTCAGGGCAGCCAAGATTCCAATAAAGAAATCTTGCGTGTTTAAAGCAAAAAGATGATGACACTTGCAAACACAAAACAAGACCAAAACTCCTTATAATTAGAGAGAAATCGGAGTAAGGATGCTTGCTGTAAAATAGAGAACTGATACTGACAAAGATGATTGTTTAAAACTGACTGAAAGCACCAGAAACACTCCAGAGACAAAAAGATTTATAAATCCTGAAAGTTGTCAGGTATACGCAACTTTATTCAGTGCAGACTGCGTGTATACGCGACTGTTTCTGAGGAAACCTGCGTATACGCGGGTTCACTTCAGACAACAAGCGTTTATACCCTTTTGTAACTAAACAAAACAACGTGTATATAATATTTCAGGAAAAATAAAAAAGAGACTCAAGAAACTGGTAAAACTCAGAAGTCAAAAACAGACCAGACAATAACAATAAGACACCAAGCTACTAAGCCCTGATAGTCTTGACAAACGCCCAGCTAGGAACAACAAGAATGTTTTTCCCCAGCGGAGTCGCCAGTTCTGTTGCGGGATTTTATCCCCTAAGGCTCTTGGGTGGAACCCTAACAGACTGAAAGTTGTCTAAATCAAGAAAACATGCACACACACAGCCATTATGCTAGAAAAAGCTATTTCTAAGGTGAGAAGGACGTACCTCAGGTCCTACGCTTGGGTAGTTCCTCAAGGGTCCAAACCCTTCTTCACGTCCTTTCCGCTCCTTTGCCCTGCAAACCAACAATTCCAAAGAATGCAGCAGTATATGGACAAAGATTTATGTGAAAATCATCTTTATGTTATACAAGAAAGAAGTTAGTTATAAACTTTTAGACATCCATTCACACATGAAATTCAAACATGAACATCATTAACATAAAGAAAGAATCATATTGGGAACAAGACGTGTTTCTTTATTAGACAAATAGAATAGTACGAAAAAGAGCAATATCACCTGAACCACTTCTGCAGGCTCGAAGCTCAACCTCCTTCTGGATTCGTCCCGCCTCAAGCCTCTAGTAGGTCACCTTCCAATACTCACTCCAAGATGTCATGGCTAAAGAATGAACATCCAATCACAAGGAAACAAGGTTTTCCTGTACAAGATGGGGGAAGTGCAGAAGGCACAAGGGTCTTCAGACCTGATCAGGGGAAAAACTCAGTATAATAACCTTGCTCTATGATCTCTCCTCCCTTAGGCCTTCCCTTTGATGTCTTTTTATACCAATTCCAAAGTAGTTTTTTAGTTAGGAATTGGTTGGGGACAGTTGAGGCCACGGGCACTAACAGGTGATCAACAGGTAAAACCCGCGATCTCCGCCTGAAAATAAGGAGCTTGATAATTTTTTAAGTGTTTTAATATATACGTGGGTTGGGTATATATGAACCCACGTACACACGCGTTTAACTCAGGGCAATGTCGCGTACAGGGAATAAAACACTGTTTTTAAGATTTTGGACCAAGTCTGGAAGGAGGGGTTGCCCTAGGCCATGAGTGCAGCATCACAAACCATAATAGTGAGATTTGGAGCTATAACACTCCTCTTCACTATCATTAATTTGTTGAGGCACCTTATGTTGCATCAACTTCTTTACTTTCTTCATAGGCTTCTTCCCCTTATCTTCTTTTTTCTTCATGAAAACTTTCTTCTATGTTTTCTTCCTCGACGATGTTTTGAGTTGCACCCTAGAGACCTTAGCTAGTCTCTTCTCCTGCTTATTTTGTGGTTGTGGTTCTATAGTTACCTTCTTTTTTCATGACCTATGGCACCTTAGGGATACCTTCACCACTTGTGCCTCCATAAAACCCATTAATCCTCTTTTGTAAATATTTTAACAAGTTCATCAAAACTCTCCTCAGACATACAATAAACCATTTTAAATAGCCTATAAACTTACCTCTAGCACTAACGATATCTTGTCTCTTGTATATTCCCTTCCTGTTCTTTGACATACATCACATGCTTGACAAAATTATTTTGCATGCTTATGTATTGTGGGCCACCATAGCCTAGCTCTAAATATTTTCTGCGCAGTGTATAGTTCCCACATGTTATAGAAATATTTGGGCACTTCAAACCAAATCTTATATGTCAATAAACTAGGGCTCATCAACCCCTAAAAGAGTTGTTTCATACCCTAAAAGAACATGGTCATCTGATTACATCATTCCCGAAAAGTTCCACCTGAGAAACCATCCAAAAATGGCCTAAACTGAATCATATTGACTACTACACTAGCCAGGTGCGATACATACTGAGTTGTACATTGTTCAGGTGTGATGCATACTAATTAGGCCTTCTATAAGGTGTGATGGGTGAGGATGGACAAATGTCCAAGACAATTTGCTAGGTGGTTGCTCATGGAATGTTCTAGAAACTTCTCCTATGACACTTGCCTCTCTGAATTCGCCTAGGGATGAGTAAGAAATCCAACAAATCTCCAAGTGGAACTAATTGTAACAAGTGGAATGGCACTAATCAAAATTCCAGAGATGACTCACAAACTTGTACACATCTATAAATGGACCCCTCATCTAAGAGATCTAGAGGCTGGAATATTGTGAATTGTAAGGAAGTGTTAATAGTTTGTATTTGAGGAAAGAGCATTGTATTGTTGGTGTGATATTGCTACTTCATGAGGTGAAGAGGGATTGATGTTGGGAGGATAATGTTGGATCATACAACTGGGTTGTAATTCTCCCTTCTATTTAATAAAGTTCTTCAAGTTTTCTTCCATATAATTGTGCAATTGTGAATGTTCTCATTTGTAAATGCTATTATATGTTCATTATACATCTCATTCTGTAATGCTTATGATATAATAGACCAAGATGCTTTGATGGTTCTTTTTTACTGTGTTTCTACAGGAGCTCTCCCAGTGGGATAAGTACGGGGAGGATTTGCAAGCTCTGTCAAGGGGGAGAGAGACCAATCAAGGGATTAAGTGGAAGTTCCAGGTTGGTCTGATTGTCTTTCTCTTATCTGTTATACATAGAATAAATCGTGAATTGATTTAAAACATTGTTTCTAGGGTAGCTATCAAACCTAGAGTGCTATTTGTTCGAAAGGACACTAGTTTTCCTAGAAACACCACCTACGACTCATCCATGAGATTCTATAACAATACTCTATCTTTCATGTTCAGGGACATATCTTCTTAGTACTTCATATAGTCCCATTTTTTACAAGGGTCTGGAAATCAATAAGAATTCAACTACTCAAACTACAAAATTATTCTTTTTCTTCATAGTGTACTCCACAGGTGCCATTCATGTGGCTAGAAACTAAATAATATTTGCAAAGTGAAAATCTATGACTCTAATTGTGAATAATTGTGCATTGGGTAGGTTATCTTCGATATTTGTGGGTTCTTCTCCTATCCCTATTCTTGAAAGATGATGAGGCCCAACATTCAATCTTTATTGCTTTACTATAACTTTCAAGTAATACTCCTAGAAACAGCATTTAGAACTCATGAGGGTCATTATGAATTTTTGGTCATGCCTTTTGGCCTTACCAATGCACCTTCAACATTTCAAGGGTTGATGAATTCAATTTTCAAACCATTCCTTAGAAAATTTGTGTTAGTATTTTTTGATGATATACTAATCTACAGCAAGTCTTGGAAGGATCATGTTGAACATGTTGACAGGGTGCTACAACTATTGGAGGAGAAACAATTATATGCAAAAAGATCCAAATGTTTCTTTGGAGTCCAGGAGGTGGAATATTTGGGTCATATTGTATCCATGAAGGAGTTAAGGTAGACCCTAGCAAAATTAAAGCCATTAAGGAATGGAAAATTCCCACATCCATAAAGCATCTGCGAGGATTTCTTGGGTTGACAGGGTATTATCGCAAGTTTGTTAAGAATTATGGGAGAATAGCAGCACCACTAACAACATTATTGAAGAAAGATGCATTTTCATGGACTCCGGAAGCAACAAAGGCCTTTGAACATCTTAAAGAGGCAATGTGCCAAGCACAGGTCTTAGCTACACCGGACTTCACAAAAACCTTTATTGTGGAATGTGATGCTTCAGGAAATGGAATTGGTGTTGTTCTAATGCAAGATGAAAGACCCATTGCTTTTGAAAGTCGTCCAATCAAGGGAAAGTTTTTACACAAAGCTATTTATGAGAAGGAAATGTTGGCAATACTCCATGCACTTAGAAATGGCGACCCTACCTAATGGGAAGACACTTCAAGGTAAAAACAGATCATGATAGCCTTAAATACTTTTTAGATCAAAGATTATCCTCTGAAGAGCAACAAAAGTGGGTCACAAAGATGTTGGGTTATGACTTTGAAATCATCTACAAAAAAGGGAAGCAAAATGTGGTGGCAGATGCACTCTCAAGAAAGGATGAGGATGTGGAAGGATTGTTGTGTGTCATTTCTATTATCCAACCAGATTGGATAAATGAAGCAAGGGAGGAATGGAAGAATGACGAAGAAGTGTGGGCACTTATTCGAAAGTTACAACAAGATTCCAGTACGTCTAATAAATCTAGCTGGAAAAATGATTCGTTATGGTACAAAGATCACTATACCTCTGTAAGAATTCCCAGCTAAAACAAAAGATTCTTATGGAATTGCACACTTCTCCCTTAGGAGGGCACTCAGGATTTTTAAAAACTTACCACAGGGTTAAGAAGGAATTTTTTTGGGATGGCCTTAAATCAGATATTCAAAAGTTTGTGGCGGAATGTTTGGTTTGCCAACAAAATAAAGTTGAAACAATTAAGACACCGGGTCTATTACAACCTTTATCCATTCCAAGCCAACGTTGGGAGGAGGTTTCAATGGATTTTATCACAAGTTTACCCAAGTCTGAGGGAAAGAGTGTCATCATGGTGGTAGTTGAAGACTGACCAAGTATGCACACTTTTGTGCATTATCACATCATTTAAAGCCAGTACAATTTCCACGGCATTTATGGAAACAATTCAAAAGCTACATGGAAATCCAAAGATTATTATAAGTGACAGAGATCCCATTTTCACTGGAAATTTTTGGACAAAATTATTTTCTTGTCTTGGTACCTAGTTAGCTCATAGCTCATCTTATCATCCTCAATCTGATGGGAAAACTGAGATAGTAAACAAATGTTTGGAAGGATATCTTCGTTGCTTTGTATATGATAAACAGACACAATGGGTCAAATGGTTGGCTCTGGCTGAATGGTGGTATAACACTTCCTTCCATACAACAACAAAAATGACCCCATTTATGGCACTTTATGGGTATCAACCACCATCCATCACATCATATTTAAGAGAAAATTCTAAGGTTCAAGCAGTGGAACATCACATCGAACATCAACAACAAGTCCTCAAACTCTTAAAGGATAACCTCGTGTTGGCACAGAATAGAATGAAACAACAGGCAGATCAACATCGCAGCGAAAGAAATTTTGATGTAGGTGATTGGTATTCCTACGGCTACAACCATATAAGCAAATGTCCCTCAAGCAAGCTAAGAAGGATAATAAATTATCACCAAAGTATTATGGTCCATACAAGGTGTTGCAAAAGATTGGTACTATGGCATACAAATTGGAGCTTCCTGCAGCTTCTCGATTGCACCCAGTTTTCCATGTTCATGTTTAAAGAAGGTTATAGGCGACAAGCTCCCAGTTCAAACAATATTGCCAGAACTTGACGAGGAAGGAAAAATTATATTGGAACCGGAAGCAGTCATAGAAACAAGAACTCGACAGCTACGAAATCGATCAATTTCGGAGTATCTTATCAAGTGGAATAACTTATCTGCTGAAGATTCCACATGGGAGGATGAGAATTTTATACAGAAGTATCCAGAACTACTCAAGCGTTGAGGACAACACTTTTTTTGAAGGAAAGGGGCATGTTGGGTCCCTATAATACTAGTGATTACCCCATTACTATTGTAGTTGTACCCCTTATTAATATTGTTGTGCCCCTATTGCCCTCATATTGTTATTACTGTGCCCCGTAGAATCCCTCTATTGTTATTTTTGTGGCTTTATATTATTTTTGTTAGGTCGGTTGGGTTATATTGTGACTCCTTAGACTCCTATATATAGAAAGGAGGTTTTGTCATTTGTATCATCAAAGAATTGTTCATTTATGTAATGTAAAGGAGGTTGCCCGCTCGAAGAGGCTGAATTCTAAGGCGTTGATCTATCTTTTCTATATTTTCTTGAGTTGGTTTCATAACATAATCATCGACAAATTTTTCCTCTTAAAACAGGATTATTCACCAAATATTTTAGTACGAAGCGATCAATGAACATTTTGAAATGGGCTCCCAACAAGTAGTGCCTACACTTCTGTAATGCATATACCATAGCTAATCTCTCTGTTTC